>CM062808.1:218007616-218184328 GCA_031772625.1 Pinus tabuliformis
GGCATGTAAACCAATCTCAAGCATAATTTTTCCTCATTTCAAGCTTGTGTAAAAATGAAACTGAATCCAAGCATAGCTTTTCATTTCAAGCTTATGTAAACATGAAACTAAATCCAAGCATAGTTCCCTATGGTTCAAGCTTGTGTAAAAATGAACCCATCTCTATTTTAACCCTTGTGATTGTCATTCTATCAACCTTTTTTGTCAGATGAGCCTTAGTTGTTTTCATCCCATCGCCACCATCCCTTTGGCTGATAATACGCTTTCACTTGGTTGTTTTATCCTTTTTAAGGAATAGTTGCAATGAGTGGTCTTATTAGCTAGCCTCTTCACATAAATCACACATGTTTTGAGAAGTTGGAACATCATTGGAACCAGTTGCTACCCTAGACACCACTCGTTCCTCGAAGTGGAGTCCTCTTTAAGCTCTTTTCAGACTCTCTAAAAATGAAAAGATTGTCGAGCGCTTATCCTTTCCAGCTCGTTAATGGATTGGAAACGATATCTCTCTTTTATTATTTTTGGGCTTGAGAGATTAATTTATGAAAAGGAACTTGTGGAGTTTTCTTTTTGTACCTTTCCAAACTCTCTAAACATAAAAAGGACTGAGTTATCTTTGTCGTTAAACTCATTAAAAACATCAAATAGTGACAAACTTGTCCATCCAGACAAGACCGAGTTTCACCTTTGTTAGTCTCATTAAAACATCAAATAGCGATGGATTCGCCCGAAGGGTGAAACTATAAAACAAGCATATGTTATCCTCCTCAATCTTGATAAAAATTAAGAGGTATTGGTCAGCAATGACTGGGGAAAATGGAAAAAGGGGAAACCACTTTATGGTAGTAGGTCTCTCTTGAACATGACACTTTCACTCCATCATTGTGACTACCTGGGTTGGGTTATTAGCTTGATGGTTATCATACAGTTGGTCTATCATACCAATTCCATCACTTTATTTTGGGTCAATGCTACCAATTCACTTTAGTGTCACCGACATGTTCAAGAGAAGTCATTCACTCAAAATCCATCTTTTGCAATACCATAAACCTTCATTTTAATGACCGCCATTCCTGAACCTTGTGTTGTTAGTCAAATTCCAGCTCTAAAATTACTACACTCGTTTCATGTCGTTGATGTGGGATACATCAAGGCCCTCTGATGACTTTCTTCTTGTCCACATCAACTCATTATCCAAGAAGTTGACTTAGAAACACCCATTCAGTACCTTGATCCTTGTATGCATCAATGGCAGGTTTCTCTCTTTCGGCGATAGGCATACATTAATGGCCTTCGACCAAAATACTTTGTATGGTGTTCGACATCAAATTATCCATTCACACCATGCAGAATGTATTGCATTACCTTGAGGATCATTATCATTATCGGTGATTTCTCTTGCATTTGTTAATAGCTTACATCATCGGTCGGTAATCAGATGGTGTCTTGCCATGTTCAACTTCAGATCACATATTCACATGGTTAGACTCGTACTTGAGTGAATAGTTGAACGAGATTGAAGACCCCAAATCTAGTTTCATCGATCCGAGTTGTGATATCAGGAGTACTAAATCATATGTACAATGGCTTTACATTGAAGTCATTCCAATCATGGGTCTATATCTATAAACGACTGTTTATATACATGTAATGAAAGTTTATAAGCTGAGCATGGGTATGTCTTCCCTCAGCAATTGATGTAAATCAAATATCTTGATATATGTATTGTAATTGATGAAAGTCACCTTCCACTTCGATACCTCCTCATCACATCGTAAAGCATTTCATTCGACATTGGTATTTTTTGACTTCATGCTTTAGGGGGCAACTGTTACAAATCCATTTGGGCACATCAAATCCCAACATTCAGATCAGTGTTTTAGGGCTCATCAAACCCTAAATTTAGTTGTTTCATGCCCTAAACAAGTCAACCCTTTGAATGCCTCCTTCCCAGACAATTTCATGACTTGAAGACATCCAAAAATTGCTTCTAGAGGGACTAGTGTAGGTAAGCCCTTATGAAGGTGCGCTGCAGAGCAGTTAAGTCCACTACTAGGGTGCTTTGCAAAGCACTTAGGCTTCCTTTCACCTGCACTGGGTGAGAATGAGAGAAATTCACATAGGGTTTGGGGAATATTCTTATCTTTTGGATTCATCGAGAAGTTTCCTTGTATTATCAACTCCTATGAGCTCGAAAATGGATGAGGAATGAGTTAAGGTACATCCTATCCTCTCATCCCTTCCTCCATGGAACTAATTCTAAGTATGGAAGACCATTCAATGTCACTATTAATGACAAAACCTCCTTCATCTTCCTATAAATTGACCACTCATCTAAGTGATCAAGGGGTTGGCTGGATTATGTTGAATTGTAAGGAGATAATGCTGCTATGAGACTTGACAATGGAACAAATGATGTGATGCCACAAGCTTGTCTTTCTTTTGATGTGATGTGGATGGGATCCAAGCTGGAGGAATGACTTTGAATCAGACACCGATGGTTGTAATTCCTTCTTCTATCTAATAAAGTGTTTGATCCTTTTTCCAAATGTTGTGTTCTTTCATAACGCCTATATGTATGAATTGCTTCTGATTCCTTTCATTTATATTCAATGGATTGTATGCTTTGATCAGTTTTTGTCTTTTGTTTTATTTACAGGGTACTTCTTAAGCAGATTAAGTATGGGAAGGAGCGATGGAACTGATACAAGGGAGACGAGAGGAAAGAAAAACTACAAGTAGGCCTTCTATCTTCTCATCTTATCTATTGTTTATAGGAAAAGTCTAAAACACTTTAAACTGTTGTTCTAGGCATAGTTACTTACCTAGTGAATTAGTATTTTTCTGTAGATGCTAAATTCTCCAAAACACCCCAAAGAGTGGGGTTACCTGCACCCCTCAAACCCCCAATGACTCCCTCGCTACGCAATTGACGCAACGAAGGGGGGGATCCACTCCCCTTCTAACCCCCTAGTTAACTATGTGGGCTAATCGTGGAAAGAATATAACACAACCCAACAGTTTCCTCTCTGTTGTTGCTCCACTGCTACCAGGCCTGGATAGTACCCCGGCAGAGTCACGGAGGAACACAAGCATCACTCCACTGCCAGCGAGCCTAGTCAGTACCCCCGCAGAGTTACTTGCATCACCTCTCTGCGCAGGAAGCCTTTCTCTTCTTTCACCTTATTCATTTTTTATTTTTTCATTTTTCACTTTTCATTTTTTTCATTTTTCGTAATAGTGCATAGCACTTATTCATTTCAAAGGTGGAAGAGGGATCCCTACTTATTGAGAGCAGAAGATGTTGTTCCTTCAGAGATGTAGTTTATTATATACTTCTGACATGCCTGTTAAGGTTTTCCCCCTCACCTTACTCTACTTCACTGAGCTAATAAGGGTTAACCCAAAAACAACTGACTAGAGTATGTGACACTAGTTAGCAAACAAGCATTGTGTTTTCACCAAGGTTCATTTCAAACAGTACATATTTTCCATCAATGTATCATGGACTAAAAGTAACAATTTCTTCATATAGAGGTAGGATAACAGATAGCCAAGTAGTGATAGATGCACATGTGTTATAGACATATTTGGGCACGTCAACCCCAAAGTTATGTGTCGATAAACTAGGGCTCATCAACCCCTAAAAGAGTTGTTTCATACTCTAAAAGAACTTAGTCATCTAAATACATCATTCGCCAAAAGTTCCATTTGAGAAACCATCCAGAAATTGCCTAAATTGAACCATACTGACTACTCCATTGGAAAAGTGCGATGCACACTGAGTGGTACACTGCCAGGGATGCATACTATTTAGGCCTTCTATAGGGTGTGATGGCCGAGGATGGACAAATTTTCAGGACAGTTTGTTAGTTGGTTGCTAATGGAATCTTCTAGAAACTTCTCATGTGCCACTTGCCTCTCTGAATTCGCCCAAGGATGAACAAGGGAACTAGGAAACCATCTCCAATCCCTTCTCTTGTGGAACCAATTTTAACAAGTGGAATGACACTAATAAAACCCCATGGATGACTCACACCCTTGCAAACATCTATAAATGGATCCCTCATCCAAGAGATTTTGAGGCTAGAATATTGTGAATTGCAAGGAAGTGTTGATAGCTTGTCATTGAGGAGAGAGCATTGTATTCTTGTTGGTGTGATCTTGCTATTTCATGAGGTGAAGAAGGATTGAAGCTAGGAGGATGGTGCTGGATTAGACAACTGGGTTGTAATTCTCCTTTCTATTAATAAATCTCTTCAATTTTTCTCCCATATGATTGTGCAATTGTGAATGCTATCATTTGTTCATTATATATCTGATTCTGTAGTGTTTATGTTGTAATAGATCACGATGCTTTGACGGTTCTTTGTTGTTATACTTGTGTAAGTACTCTCCAAGTGTGTTAAGTACAGGGAGAAGTTACAGGATCTGCCAAAGGAGAGAGAAATAAAGTAAGGGATTAAGTGGAAGTTCCAGGTTGGTTCCATTATCTTTCTCTTATCTGTTACACATAGGAAAAATCATTGAATTGCTTTAAACTGTTGTTTCTAGGGTAGCTGCCAAACATAGAGGGTTAGCGGTTCAACAAGACACTAATTTTCCGAGAAACAAATTGGCGACTCCACTGGGGAGACCAGATGTTTGTTTTTTGTTATTGTTTGTTTTATTATCAATTTGATAAACTATAGACAGAGTCTGAAGCTAGCCAGGTAGCTTTCGAACTTCTCTTGCTTTGCAATTGCATAGTAGATGAATGCTGCTTCAACCAATCTCTGGTTTAGTTTATGAATTAAACATTTGAATTAAAAGCACATCTAGATGCCCTTTTGGTAGCTCAGTAACCTCTCAAGACATTCCATCATACTTTTCTCATTATTGTTCATCAAAACCCAGCTTAATTCATTGAAAACAGCTCCACATTTGAGCCAAAACCCATTTCAGTTGCGCTCCCTAGACCATCGCATTGTCTTCCACTGTGACTCAGTATGCATAGCACCTCCTGAGTGTAGAAAGTGTGATTCATCTCAATTTCTGTGAAGCCTAGGTGCGATGATTGGCTGAACTCCTTTTTTCATCTAGAAATCAAGGGTTTTTGAGTTGTTTTCAATTTTGTTTGGTTGTTTTGCTGCATATGAACAGTGCCTATTTACTGAAGCTTACTTGCATCACTTAGATCAGCCTTAGTTACATTAGGATTAGTGAATTTTTTTTGTGTATTTGTTCCTCATTTACAATCCTTTGTCGAAAATTTGTTTTAGTTGATTTGTCACATTGATGCAAAAAGTGTCGTAATTGTCGTTTTTTGTCGAAAAGAGAAGTGTCGTAAATTCTTCCTTCCCTTGATAATCGATTAAACTTTTCTTGATGTATTTGATTTGATTTGTTTACATTAAAAGTGTCAAAAGAATTTTTATTCAAAATTGAAAGTGTTGTTTTGAGTCTTCCTTTCCCTTTTGAAGAAAAAATAGTCGAAAATATCATTTTGAGTGAAATATTTCAGATATTTGCTGCATTTAGTTTTCCATTTTGCATCTTTCACATTAAGGAAAGCAAAAACAAATACATGCATTTGCATTTAGAATTTTATGATTTGTGTGCGAAAAGATGATTTAGGGAAATGCACTAGTGTGTGCTCTTTGCTCTTTTCTTAAAAGCACTCTTATCTTTCTTTCCCTAGTAGCTAGGATTTTCATTTCTCAAATACACAAAGATTGTTTATCATTGTAGATTGCATCTTAGAAATTTCAGATCATCATTACACAGTGAACCATTGAAAGGCAAACTTTAAACAAGATCAATTTTAAAATGAATTTCAATGAACCTAATAGCTCTTTGGAACTTAATGCAACATATCTAGAGGTCTAGGCTAGAGATGTGTTCCGGCATCGCTAAAACTAGTGGCTATCGTTTTCATTGAAGGTTGGGTGATTCCTCCTCCTTGATACGACAAGTATTAGCACGGACTTGTGCTCCCCGTACCGTCGCATATATATTGGGAGACCACAATAGGCTTAAATACTTTATCCATAGGAAACCGAGTCTACCACCTTATTGATCGCAATGCACTGAACACAACGTTTGGGAAGATTGACTGCCATACATAAGTCCTTGGTAATTTCTCTTTAATTTATGACCAAGGTGTATATTGCAATTTTTCGATTGGTTTGGTAATCCCTTTGTCTAGATTTTCCAGAGTAGTCACTTTCATTCCTTTTCAACTTTCTAAAAGAAAAGGTCCATCTGAGCACTTGTCCTTTTAGGCTCATTAAAAATCGAAGGAGACTAGAGTCATCTTTAGCTTTTTCTCGACTCTTTAAAACTGAAAAAGAAAAGTTGTGTCCAAGTGTCCTTAAAATTAATTGAATTCGGAATAACATCCCCATTCCTTAGTTGATCTTAGGTTGAAACATATGGCGACAAATTCGGAGTACACTGATCAAGGAATCCCTTTTGATGGAAATCCTAGTCCTTTTCGTTCTTTCGGAAATATTGGTACTCCTTATATGGCTACATTGTCTCTTCCGGGATTTACCATTGGCCTACCAATATGGCTATTTTCAACCTCTTTGGTTCAAAATGTCGTGATTTCTCCAACTGGACAAAATCAACCTCCAGTTGATCCTGAAGTTGACCCTTTGCCTTCTCCATCGTTTTTTTCTTCCTCCCCCTCTTCCTCTTCGCTTGGTGAAAGTATTGGTATTAGTATTAGTAACCAGGTGGCTAAGAAGAAGAATAAGGGGAAGAAGAAGAAGAAGAAACCAATTCAGCAAGGGGGCAACCAAACAACCATTGCTTTGAATGCAACATCTGATGAAAATCCGTCCATTAAGCCTCACAAAGTCAAATATCCATGCATAATTTTTGTGGGAGACCATTTTCATCAAAATGGTCCTTAATTTTCTCGGATCTTGAAAGTATGGTCTTCCCATTCACACCATCCCATGTCATCAACCTCTGGAGATCATGTTGGTAACACACCATCAACTAGTGATAGTAAAGTTCATGGACAGAAGGGAAAAGTCAAGCTTCCATGTAGGTTATGTGAAGGTAATCACCCCTTTCACCTTTGTCCCTATTTGGATGAAGCCAAAAGAGTGTTGGATAACCATCCTGCTTCACCACAGCAACTTCCATCTGGTTATAAGAAACTCTCCCTAAATCCTTCACTAGTTGATAAACCGACTGACCAAAATCAACCGTCAGTCGAAACCACTCTCTCTGAAAGTGAATCCTATGAGTCTCTACCCGATCCAAATCAACAGGTCGAGGTAACGGTTGACCTGATTTCACCTTCAGCTAATTGTACCTTTCCCAAAGAGAGTGAAAATGATACCGCTCAAGTTCTCTTTGTTACTTCAGATTCTAACGAGCTTGGGGGCAATCCGCCTATTCCATCAAGATAGGAGGAAAATCCTTCAGTTCTCGTAACTCAAGGGGTTAATTCTCCCGTTTCTACGGCACCCCCTCCAAGTAGTCTAGTCACTTCCTTTGATTGGAATCGACTGGCAGGATCCCGCCTTCCTTCTTATGTGCCCTTCCAGATCATAGTACAAGTCTGTAAAATGATTGTATCTGGCACTATTATAGATGAAGGTGCATCAATAAGTATCCTTTCCTCAACTGCTTGGAAATCACTTGGTTCACCACCGCTTATGCCTGTTACACAGAATCTATTGAGTTTTAACAAAGCAACCAGTTGACCGTTAGGGATCCTTCCTCAGTTACTTATCACTTTTGGAGGAAAAATCGTTTATCTAAACGTGATGGTAGTCCCAAGACCTTTAGATTACAGTTTGATTCTTGTGCGTGACTATGTTTATCACATGGGAGCTATTGTTTCAACACTCTTTCGAGTGATTTGTTTCCCGCGTGAAGGCAGGATTGTCACCGTTGACCAGCTTGCATTTCGCAGTCCAAATATATCTCCTAGTCAACCATTGTCCCTAAATGGTCCATTTATACCAATGGTATCATCCTCACCACAGGTCAATTATGTGGCAACCTGTTCCATACCTACATCGACTGACGATCAATTCAGTGATGTTGTGCATCATGTAATGGGGGCATTGGAACCAGATTTCTCCTTCATGACCTCTTATGAGTTGTGATAAGGAGTCCGTGGATAGTTCCTAGTCTTGTGTCAACCTCGTTAAAAAATGAAACAAGGAGTTCAAGGATATTTCCTTGTCTTGTGTCAACATCATTAAAAAATGAACCAAGGAGTATGAGGATAGTTATTTTACTGTTTCAACCTCATTAAAAAAAAATGAAACAACTCTTATGAGGATAATTACTTGTCTTGTGTCAATATCTCTTAAAAATGAAACTCCCAAGTTCCAAGTTGAGTCTTTCACTTGATATCGTTAAAGAACCTTCATTCCATCCACCTGATAGCCATGAGTAGTCTACTTAGGTGAATGTAATGAAACTTGGGGGCATGCACCTAATGGTAAAGATAAGTTTCCCTGTAGGTTATGTGATTGGTCTATCACACCATTCACCTTGGTTTATCTGGACGAAGCCAATGAGGTGTTGGATAACCATCCTGCTTCATCACAGTGACTTCCATCTAGTTACAGTAGACTTTCCCTTTCATCATGATGGGGGCATGCAAACCATTTTCAAGCATAGTTTTTTCATTTCAAGCTTGTGTAAAAATGAAACTGAAGCCAAGGATAGTTTGTTCATTTCAAGCTTGTGTAAACATGAAACTGAATCCAAGCATAGTTCCCCATGGTTAAAGCTTGTCTAAAAATGAACCCATTTTCAATTTTTAACCCTTGTGATTGCCATTATGTCAGCCTTTTGAGCCTTGGTTGTTTTCATCTCATCACCACCATCTCTTTGGTCGATCATACGCTTTCACTTGGTTGTTTTACCCTTTTTGAGGAACAATTGCAATGAGTAGTCTTATTAGCCAGCCTCTTCACATAAATCAGCATGTTTTGAGAAGTTCCAACATCACTAGAACTAGTTGCTACCCTAAACACCACTCGTTCCTCAAAATAGAATCCTCTTTAAACTCTTTTCAGACTCGTTAAACATGAAAAGATTGTCAAGCGCTTGTCCTTTCCAGCTCGTTAAAGTATTCGAAATGTCATCCCTCCTATATTATTTTATCCTTTTTCTGACCTAAGGGATTTCTTTACGAAAAAGAACTTATGGAGTTTTCTTTTTGTCCCTTTTTCAAACTCTCTAAACATGAAAAGGACCGAGTTATCCTTGTCGTTAAACTCATTAAAATAATAGCGACAAACTTGTCCATCTAGACGAGACTGAGTTTCACTGTCACTAGACTCGTTAAAACATTAAATAGTGACAGGTTTGCCCAAAGGGCGAATTATAGAACAAGCATATGTTATCCTCCTCAAGCTTGACAAAAATAAAGAGGTACTGGTCAACAATGACTGGGGAAAAAGGGGAAAAAACTTGAAGAATTTATGGTAACAAGTCACTCTTGAACATGACACTTTCACTTCATCTCCATGATTGAGTTAGGTTGGGTTATTCCATTCACCGGTCATCGTACCATTGGTCTTTCATACCATCCATATTTTGGGGTTAACGCTACCAATTCATCTCAGTGTCGCCGACATGTTCAAGAGAAGTCATTCAGTTGAGAAATCACCATCCAGTTAATGTCTCATACACTGCAATACCTCCAACCTTCATTTTTTCATGACCGCCATTCCTGAACTTTGTGTCGTCAGTTCATTTTTTCACCTCCTGAAATCATTTGCTTCGTTTCGTGGTGTAGATGTGGGATACATCAAGGCCCTCCTATGACGAGTCGCTTCTTGTCGACATCAGCTCATTATCCAAGAAATTGACTTAGAAACAACCCTTTCAGTGCTTTAAAGCTTGCATACATCAATGGAAAGTTTCTCACTTGTGCCGACAGGTTGACATCAATGGCCTTCGACCGAAAGATTTTTGGTGTTCGACATCAAATCATGTATTCACACCATGTGATTTGTACTGTAGTACCTTGAGGATCATTATCATTATCGGTGATTCCTCTCGCGCCTGTTAACATCTCACATCATTGTCTGGTAATCAGGTGATGTCTTTCCATGTTCGACTTCAAAACATCTCTTCACATGGTTTAACGTGTACATCGAGCGAAGATTGAACGAGTTTGAAGACCCCGGATCTAGTTTCATCCATCCGGGCTGTGATATATTTAGGGATATAAAATCATCAAATGTATGAAGGCTCTACACAGATGGTCATCCTAATAATAGATGATGACTCTATATTTGTAGAATCACCAATCTATATCTGCAAATGACTATCTGATCTATGTAAATGAAATGAAATTTATAAAGCTGAGCATGGGAATGCCTTCCTTAGATAGATCATGAAAATTTTATTATGATGATGTATTGTATTGTAACTCATGCAGGTCACCTTCCAATTCAAAACTTTGGATCCTCATGATAAAGCATTTCACCCGACATGAATTTTTGCGACCTCATGCTTTAGGGGGGAACTATTACAGACATATTTGGGCACATCAACCCCAAACTTATATGTCGATAAACTAGGGCTCATCAACCCCTAAAAGAGTTGTTTCATACCCTAAAATAACTTAGTCATCTAAATACATCATTCCCCAAAAGTTCCATCTGAGAAACCATCCAGAATTTGCCTAAATTGAACCACACTAACTGATCCATTGGAAAAGTGTGACGCATACTGAGTGGTACACTGCCAGGGTGTGATGAATACTATTTATGCCTTCTATAGGGTGCGATGGGTAAGGATGGACAAATTTCCGGGACAATTTGTTAGTTGGTTCCTCATGAAATCTTCTAGAAACTTCTCCTATGCCACTTGCCTCTCTGAATTCGCCTAAGGATGAACAAGGGAACTAGGAAACCATCTCCAATCCCTTCTCTTGTGGAACCAATTGTAACAAGTGGAATGACACTAATCAAACCCCATGGATGACTCATACCCTTGCAAACATCTATAAATGGATCCCTCATCCAAGAGATTTTGAGGCTGGAATATTGTGAATTGCAAGGAAGTGTTGATAGTTTGCCATTGAGGAGAGAGCATTGTATTATTTTTGGTGTGATCTTGCTATTTCATGAGGTGAAGAAGGATTGAAGCTAGGAGGATGGCATTGGATCAGACAACTGGGTTGTAATTCTCTTTTCTATTAATAAAGCTCTTCAAGTTTTCTCCCATATGATTGTGCAATTGTGAATGCTATCATTTGTTCATTATATATCTGATTCTATAATGTTTATGTTGTAATAGATCACAATGCATTGATGGTTCTTTGTTGCTATACTTGTGCAGGTACTCTCCAAGTGTGTTAAGTCCGGGGAGGAGTTGCTGGATCTTCCAAAGGAGAGAGAGATCAAGTAAGGGATTAAGTGGAAGCTCCAGGTTGGTTCCATTATCTTTCTCTTATCTGTTACACATAGGAAAAATCATTGAATTTCTTTAAACTATTGTTTCTAGGGTATCTACCAAACCTAGAGGGTTAGTGGTTCAACAAGACACTAATTTTCCTAGAAACAACAAGGCCTCTTTTACTTTACCCAGCTTGTTTCAAGAGTCATGCATGGTTTCATGCGAAATTAACCTACGAATGAAAACAAGAAAACAAACAACAAGGAAAAGTAGAAGCAGAAGTAAATGCAAAAGGAAAGTGAGTAAGCAAACAAGAAAGCAAACAAACAAGCATAGAAAAAAAGCAAACAAGCATGCAAGCAAGAAAACTGAAAGAAAACTCTAGTCCTACTCCTAAGCTAACGCTGCATGAATTAGGGGAATGTTGAGGTCTAAAATGGGCCTCCTAAGAAAATTGTACAACCAAAATAAAATTTATAAGAACCAATAGGATTCAAGATGGTGATGTCAACCATGGGGGATGATTCACTATTTTTGGAGTAAAAAAGTAAAAAAAATAATAAATAATAAATAATAAAACTAGTTTTTCAACTCTTATTTTCAACTTAATTCCCTAAGGTTTTACTCATATTTTGAGAGGGAGTCCTCTTTGGATGGAAAATTTAATTCCTCATCCAAGGAGTACCCATGTTGCATACTTTCGATGGACCCTACTACATGAGAAATGTGATTGCAATCATGTTTTTTCATGTATTTCTCATTTTTCGTGTAGCAAGGTCCATCGAAAGTATGCAATATGAGTACTCCTTGGATGAGGAATCAAATTCTACAACCAATGAGTGTTTCCACTCGAAATTTGAGTAAACCCATAGTGAGATATGTTGAAAATATGAGTTGAAAAATAATTTTTTCTTTTTTCCCTCTAAAATTTGATGATGTAATCAAATATTATTTTATTATTTCCACTATTATTTTATAATTTCCTTAGGAGGCCCATTTTAGACCTCAAAATTCCCCTAATGGGCCTGATCACGTGAATTGATATTTCCAATGTAGCGACCAGCACATTGGTTAACCCATGTTGGTGAAGGCTTGGTTTGCGAGCAACCCAGTTGTGCGAACTAGCAAATGTGAAATATACGACAATGAAAATAGACACAATCCGAGCTTACAAGCGTCCACATAACAAAAATGAGTGAAAGCGCATGACACGCACTTTGTGGAATTGCCATGGTGTTGTGCTACACTATCTGTAGATGTTGATTGTATGCATTCCCTTGATCATGACATGCAAGGAAATGTGAGAACGATAGACCACTTACGTTGTGCAAGTGTGCTTGCTATGTAGGATTCCTCCAATGCATGAGTGATGGGATAGTGTAGCTCAAGTGGAGGAAGTAAAATGTGAGTGTTAGATTGATCTTGAGTGCATACAAATGAGTGATGAGGAGCCTTGAGTGTTTGAAAAAATTCCTGTTCAGAAGTGAAACAACCCTCAGGACTGCAAGGGCTTGAAATAACCATCAGCTCGGGCTGAAGTGCCTCGACATTCTGAGGGGTTTCGACTTTGTTGACAAATAGATCATCATAGACCAATGTCCTATATGGATTAACAACAAATGAATCAACATCATGATCATATGATGAGGTAAAGAGATCACGACAGCTAAGATCAAAAAACTCAGGATGTTGGTCAGCATCCTCATGATTTGATGAATCACACAGAGGGGTAGATGAGAAGAATGGATGTTCACCCTCCATAGTTCCAAAAAAAGAAGATGAAATATCAAGTGGATTTTCAATGAATGATTGGTCCTCTCTGTTGTCATGTGATGGACTGATATCCAATGTGTCCTATGAATGATCAACAATGGGTGCATCTATGGATGGAGATGCACATGAAAAATCAGGGATGGCAAGATCATCAAGGATGTCAGGAAAACACGGAGGAGGTATGGACAGATAGGGATGGTCCCCTGCTGCCAGTGGATGTTCAAGATCCCCTTCATGCTCTTCATGAATGCCAACGCATGTTGTTCATGCAACACTAACTCCATCGATAGATCAATCCTCATTCAAATCAACTGTAGAGTCTGGAATGGAAGAACACAAGATAGTGTCATCCGCAGGATGAATGAAATACAAAGATAGAGGTTTAGGTACAAAATACATGTGACGAGTTATGGGACTGACAACCAAGTCTACGTGAAAATAGGAAGGAGCGATGTTAGGAGGTCGTGACGGTTCAACAGATATGTGTTCATGCTCTCCCACATCACTCTATGATGGTGGATCTGTTTGAGAAAGGGACAGTGGACAGTCACTTGTGACAGTGACCGTATCCATCTGTGATTGTACAGCTCCATCATCAAAGTATGTTGAGCGGGCTTTGAGTTTGAAATTATTCTTGGGATGGATTGACTTGTTAAGACAATACTCAAATCTATCCCAAAGATAAGGAAATTTCATCTGGCTCTTTGGAGATTGAAACTGCAGATCACGGAAGAACTGCCAAAAATGCATAGGTGATTCATGTGGAGCCCTTAATTGTTGTAACATTTTGTTGGTCAAGATATTCTGGATCAAAATGATAGAAACTGTCTTCAATGAGATCACAGAAGTGTTGAAGTGAGTGCACACTATCAGCCGGTAGGCTGCAGAGCCACCAATGTGAAGATTTGTGAAGTGTGTATGCAAGCAACAGACTAGCTTGTTCGTCATAATATCCATCATCCTCATGGAGCAAGGCAAGGAAGTCATGTAAGAACTCAGGCCAGGCCACTTTGCCTTCACTATCATACATGTATGTAGACAAGAGATCAAATGACTCCCTCATGATGGTAACAGATTTGGCATGCAAAAAACATCATGGAGGGAGGAGAGTACAAAACTCCGTGATAGATATGCAAATCTTTAAAATAGGATGAGAGGACACAATTTGTCATCTGTCCCTCCTTCTAGCACCAAAATGTTGATTGTACTGGACCTGCCAACATGTTAAGGGATCTCCCCGGTAAGAAGTCCCAATTAGACCTTAGGTCGTTTGGTGTAGGAGTCCCAACAGTGGGTCGTACGGTAATGCCTTGACCACGGTTTCACACAGAGACAAGTAAGATGTCCTTGTTGGTAGCAAGGGTGTGACATGTGTGGTAAGTCAAGGAAGGTGCATGAACGGTCCTAACACAAGAAAATTGAAGTGAGTGTGCCCCTTGTAAACCTGTGATAGCACGAAGTTAAGAAGGGAATACATGAGCAAAGACGCATCACAACATGGAAGGCAAGTGAGCTAGCAATTCAAAATGATGGTTAAACCAACAACACATTTAAGAAAGATTCATACATACATATACAGAAAATAGCTATACATGCATGCGTAAGCAAACAGATACATATATCATTTAGAGTACTCCAGGTAGCTAAAATAAAATACAACATATGCATGAAACGCGTTGGCTCTATTATATTAAGAAGTGTAAGTTCCAGTCATACAATACATCCATGTCCAGCCAATAGTTTCGACAGTGGAACATCACAGCCACAACCGCCTACTCCTCCAAAGAGATATACTACCCATGCACAGTGGAGAAGCCAAGGCTCATAACAATATTGTCCAAGCTTTCTCTAAGATACTTCTATCGGAAGTTTGGCTGACCAAAAGCCTATACAATGAGTTATGAGGTACTATTTATAGTAAAAAGTGGCGTGACCCTTGACATTGTCCTTTGAGGCCGTTCATCTATCCTCATGACTCTTCAACTACTCTATGGTTGTTACATTCAACTATTGACACTTGAAATTCCACTTGACAAGATGTTACATTACAATGCACATGTGCCCATGTGAGACAAAATGGCTTGAGCAAGCCATGCAAGACATCACTAGCACTCAGACCGTTCTGGTGAGACCAACTCTTTGACATGCTTTTGATGGTCGAAGGTGGTGAGTTAATGCCAAGCTTAGTTGTTTGTGATGGTGTCCGTGCGCTCAATGGTGACATCTTGCCAAAGTGAACTCTTGCCTTCATTTCATCTGGATGCACTAATATGGATCCTCTGTCTAACTCATTTGATAGCATGCGCATGGTCGTCCTGGTGCGACCAAACCAAAAACATGTTGATGCATAATGTCTACGCTTCTCTCCAAGCATGTGCTGGTGGTCGTGCACATCAACTTGTTGAAGTACATGTTCAGCTCCAATCGAACTTGCTTCTCATCTTCATCTCAATGACTGTACCGAATGGGTGGGATCGCATGCATGCACACAGTGACATGCCTGCTACTGCATTCCCTTGCATGTGATCAACAACACTGTTCACCTTGTCTACTCCATGCCAGCTATTGGGATGGATCTATAACTTGTACGGGTGCAGTTTCATCTGTGAGTGCATGTTGCACCCCCTACTGTACATGTTCCTGCTACAACTTATTCTCTCATCTATGCAGCTCATGTTCTTCCTTGAGTTGTTGCTTCAACACACGTAACACCTTTTTGTTCTCTGCCTTCACACGATATTCATGTCACATCATCACCTCATAACCTGAGTCTCTAAAGTTTCTTTCATCACAAGTGGATCTGTTTGATCTTGCAACTTTGTTCCACCTCTATGTTGTCAACAACCTTCCTCTTTCATTCGTTGCATCCAGTATGCTACCTTCAGCTTTTGTTGATGGTGCTGCTTGTTGTGATGTTGCTATCATCATATCTTGATGTCCTTGTCTATGAACAACTTGATGTCTTCATAGGTAGGCAAGTTCATAGAAAATTGGTCGACTGCATCCCCAAGTGTGCTCTGAATGGTGTCTTCAGCTATACTCTCCTAGAAACCATTGTACCTATGCTGCTGAGAGGAAGATGAACACCTACGATACCTAGAGACATGGAAACACTCATGGCAAGAAATCTATCAGTTGAAAACTAAAATGAACTTGAGAATTATCTTGCAACATACTTGTGTGACTGATCATGAAGGTTGCACAATTTCTGTCGGGAGTTCGAGACACTGACTACCAAAACTGTGCAAGGCATAGTCTGGGCTGTTAGGAGGTTGACTGATTGCTGGAACTGCGTAATGCACAATCCAGCGTGGCATGTTGAGGACTAAAAATACGTAATGTGTAATTTTAGTCAGCAGTGACATGCAACCAGCAAACTGCATTACGAAGTTTCTAGGGCCAACAGGACACTGCCTCCAAGAATTACACAATGCAAGCTTGGAGGTCGGTGCCTAGCTAGACTTGCACAATTTTTGGAGGGAAGGTAGAGCCTTCACTTTTGGAAATGCGCAGTGCTAGCCGGGCAAGGCATGGTCCGGGCTAAGGTAGCCCAGTCTGGCGGACGGGCGACTGAAAACATGAGAAGTGTGAATGCATGATGAGATAAGTGAAAACAAGAGTGAATGATAATTCATGCAAACAACAAGTGTAGGGTTCAAAAAATGGGAAAGCATGCATGTGGGTGAAGCGAGTCACCGCAACAGCGACCGTCCGTGAAAAACAACGTCATGCATGTGACAGAAATTAGATGCGAACAAAAACTGAAATGGTGCATCTACAAGATAACATACATCAAAATGATAGCAAGTGCTCACTGAAATCAAGCAGATAACACCCACACAAAGCGAAACACAAAAAGTGATAGAAACGCCACGCAAGACATGAAAAGCAGGCTTACCCCAAAATAGTTGAGTTGAATGTGCCAAAAATTCCTAGATGCAATGTGGGATGTCAGAGCTGCAAGGTCGATGTGAGGAATGATCTCTGCAGCATCCAGTTGATGAGTTTTGATAAAACCGAGGTTGTAACTTGCATGCCACAAATCTAGGAAAATTAACACTTGGTGGGAGGTTTCTGAAATGATCCATGCATGTAACCTTCGGCGACCAAAACTAGATCCTTGAATCAAGGGATTCCTTTACATGCTTCCTTGGGAGAAGTAGTCCATGCATGAAAATAAGTTTTTCTCGGTCCCATAGGGAACCGATCAACTCAACTACACATGCAAAAGTCTGCTCAGTTGGGAAGAAAAAATGTGCATTTCTGGGAGGGAGTTGGGCTGGCTACCTAGAATATTTTCGCAATTTCTAGGCAGAGTAGCTAACTGCTTCCCAGGATTGTGCAATTTATGGGCTGAGCAACCCTGCTGGGAGGAATTGTGCAATTTTTCTAGTGAACAATGACAGGAAGATTTGCGCAATTTTGGAGCACAACAGGCCCATACAAAATTGCACATTTTCTAGAGGGAAGGTTGGTTACCCTCCAGAACTGTGTAATTTCTTGAGGGAGCTACTCAGCCTGCAACTAGACCAGTTCTAGAGAAAAAATCTGTGAGGGAGATGCAACAAGCTCTAATGCATAGGTTATCATTCTGCAAGAAAAATGTTGAAGCTTGTGTACTTGACAAGGCAAGACATGCTACTGTGAAAGGTTAGTAGGGAGGCTACAAAATGATGCTAAGGAAAAATTTTGGAGGGTGGTTGTGGCCGCTACAACAGATCCACAACCATTAATGTATTCTTATCCATTTTTCTTAATATCACCCCTATACACATGGAAGATAAGTCCCACCTTGTTGTGTATTTTTTCTTAGATTTGATTTATTATAAACTATATCGAGTGTCATTTACAAGTAAAATATAAATGAATATAGTAGGTTTTAGAGAGTTAGTACTTGATAGTAATAAGTGAGAGTGACTTAGATATTTGGTGTATGCTTTATTTCTATGTTGGAACTATTTGGATGTGTAAAACCATTAAATCATCCTAGTTGTAGCTTTCTTTGCAAAGTTCTATAGGTTGTAAAGCACTTTGTAGGTCTACAAGGGATCCTATTGTTTCTGAGAAAACTAGTGTCTATTCAGATCTCCTAGTCCCACTAAGACGGGTAGCTATCTTAGAAACAAACAATTCAAAGTAACTTGTGTTTTCCTTTATGGGAGATAGATGAGAGAGAAGCAGAGAGCACCAACCTTAGTTTTTCGCTTGGCTCCTTGCTTGTTTCCTCTCTCCTTTGATAGAGATTCGCCACTCCTTTCTCATGTGTCCCGCTTCAAAGAACACCTGTAGAGGCAAAGCAGAAAAATACCATCAAAGCATAGAGATCTATAACCATAAACAATGTAGAAACAGATGTACATTAACCATACAAATGCACACAAAAATACAAAATTTAGAAATAAGCAGGCATATGGAGAAAAACTCAAATAGCTTTAGATAGAAGTAGAAGAGAGGATTACAACCGAACTGTCTGATCCAGCACCATCCTCCCAGCATGAAAGCCCTCTTCACCTCATGAAAAGCTAGATCAACCAACAATACAATGTTTCACTGAGAAACCAACAACACTTCCTTAGAAAATACAAAATTCCAGCCTCTGGATCTCTAGGATGAGGGATCCATATATAGATATTTGCAGGGGGGTGAGTCAGCTTCTGGGATTTTAATTAGTGTAATTTCACTGATAGTTCTTGGTTCCACTTGGAGATTTCATGATCTCTTACTCATCCTTGGGTGAGTTCAAAGAGGCAAGTGTCATATGAGCAGTTTCTAGAAGATTCTCTGAGTTTCCACCTAGAAAATTGCCTCTCCCATTTGTCTGCTCTTGCTCGTCACACCCTACAGAAGGGATTTTCAGTATGCATCACACCCCTTGTTTGTAACAGGTGAGATGCATCGCACCCTCAGCATGGAGCAGTCTGTGTAGAAATTTTGAATAATTTAACACATATTCACAAAGATTATCCTGATCATACAATTATAAGCGGAACATGTATAATACATAATCTCCTCTACGTTGATCATCAATTTACAGAAGCTGAAACATTCACAGGCACACATAGAAGCATCAATCAAACTCATAAACACAGTATGTATCCCGGGGAAAGCATCTCGCTAAAAACCCCACACTATCTGTATATTATATTGATTGAATCATGTAACAATACAAATCATAATACTTCTCACAAGTATCTCCACCTGTTACACACAATACAGCTCAGATTTGATCTCCAAATCTCCCCCGCTGCTTGCCTGCCTCCACTGCTCAATACCTGCTCAAGAACTGATGAGAATGGCTTCCCAAACTCGTTTTTCACCTGCAAAATAGTCACTCACTCTTTGTGGACGTGAGCAAAGGCTAAAATGTGGGCCAAATACGTGAGCAAACTCATTGGCATACTCAATCCTTTGATTGTGCAAGATCTGATGCACAACTATAGTCACAACTGATAGCAATATGATTCTCTACCACTTGTCCCTGTTGAACTGAACATGCACTGACATGCAACTAAGTTAACTGATGTATTCTTTAGTTGTATTATGAGTTAATAACTTGTGAATTAAGTAATAACTAATTCACCCAACTCATCTCTAGTCTATTGATCAGTTAGACTAAATACAACCAGTTTAACAAAGCTAAACTGAACACAACTCCATCAACTGCACCTCCAGTCCACTAAACTCAACTCACTTGAGTTCTAACTGAAGTCCTACATGCAAATATTAGTCATCCCATAGGTAACCATGTATTTCCCTCTGGGATATGCATGTACCACATCCGTAGCTCATCCTGAAGTGCTCCAAGAGAATAAGATCAAGTTTATAGTCCAAATATTATTATGAGACAATAATATTTGACTTTTCTATTTTTGACAGCCAGTCTAAAAATAGACTTTGATCACTCACACTGTGATCACTCACACTTTCATCAAAAATAGAAGTCCATCTATTTTTCCCAACTTGACCAATCATCCATAAACAGCAACCTGAAATCCATAGACATGATCCATATGTCTAAAAATAGACATAGTCTAAAAATAGACTTGCGCCAAAAATAGCCTGCGGGCCCACTTAGTGAAGGCGACTCTTTTCACTAAGCTCCATCATCTTGTTGCACTCTCAACAAGCATTTCTTGTTGCACACTTTTCAACAGTCTGTACGGTCCAGTTTTGACCAGTTCTAAGTAGTTTTTCAGGGAGAACTTCTGGGAAATGATGTAATCAGTTGACCTTGATCCTTTAGGGTATGAAACAAAAATTTTAGGGGTTTTAAGAGCCCTTGGTTTATCAACATATTTGTTTGGGGTTGTAGTGCCCAAATATGTCTATAACAGTTGCCCCTAAAGCATGAGGTCGTAAATCTTCTGATGTCGGGTGAAATGCTTTATCATGAGGATCCGAGGTTTTTCAAACTGGAAGGTGACCTGTAATAAGATACAATACAATACATTATCTTCATAATATTTTCATGATCTAGCTGAGGCGGGCATTCCCATGATTAGCTTTATAAAATCATTTTCATGTACATAGGACAGACAATTGTCTGTGTGGAAAACTGGTGATTCTGGCAGAGCCATCATCCCTTAGCTTGGATGATTATCTGTGCAACTATGGAGTACATTTGATGTCTTTATTTTCCTGATGTCGCAGCCCAGATGGATGAAACTAGATCCAGGGTCTTCAAACTCGTTCAATCTTTGCCGATGTACAAGTCGATCCATGTCAAAAGATGTTCTGAAGTCAAACATGGAAATATATCGCCTGATTACCAGCCAATGATGTAAGTTGTTAACAGACGCGAGAGGAATCACCAATAATGATAATGACCCTCAAGGTATTGCAGTATAATTCATGTGGTGTGAATACATGAGTCAATGTCAAACACCACACAAAATCTTTCGGTCGAAGGCCATTGATGTAAACCTGTCGCCGGAAGTGAGAAACTTGCCATAGAGGCATGCAAGCTTCAAAGTACTAAAAGGGTTGTTTCTAAGTCAACTTCTTGGATAATGAGATGATGTAGAAAAAAAGTGACTCATCATAGGAGGGCCTTAATGAATCCCACATCTACGACACGAAACAAAGCAAATGATTTTCTGGAGGTGAAAACGATCTGATGATACAAGGTTCAGGGTGGCGGTCATGAAAAATGAAGCATGAAGGTATTGCAGTGGATGAGGTGTTAGCTGGGTTGGTGAATTCTCTAAGCGACTTCTCTTGAACATATCAGCAACACTTTGATGGATCGATAGTGTTAACCCCATGGATGGTACGGAGGATCAATGGTGATGGTGAACGGAATAACCCAACCCGACTCAATCATGGTGATGGAGTGAAAGTGTCAAGTTCAAGAGCGACCTGCTACCAATAAAGTTCTTCAAGTTTTCTTCCCTTTTTCCCCAGTCATTACTGACTAGTACCTCTTTATTTTTGTCAAGCTTGAGGAGGATAACATATGCTTGTTCTATAATTTGCCCTTCGAGCAAACCTGTCGCTATGTTTTAGCGAGCCTAGCGACAGTGAAACTCACTCTTGCCTGGATGGACAAGTTTGTCGCTATTGTTTTAACGAGTTTAATGACAAAGATAACTTGGTCCTTTTCATGGGGTATTAAGTCCGAAAAATTATAAAATAATACAAAAGGGGTGACTTTTCCGATCACTTTAGCGAGCCGAAAAAGACAAGCGCTCGATCTTTTTGTGTGATAATCCCTTAGGTCCAAAAAGATTAAAATACAGGAGGGATGGAACTTCTAATCACTTTAGCAAGCTGGAGAGGCCAATTGCTCAACAATATTTTCATATTTAGTGAGTCCGAAAAGAGTTTAAAGTAGACTCATTATTTCCAAACACTTTAATGAGCTAGAATGCTCGACAATCTTTTCATATTTAACGAGTCTGAAAAGGGTTTAAAGAAAACTCGGATTTTGAGGAATGAGTGATTTCAGGTAACAACTTGTTCCAGGTAAGTTTGGAACTTCTCAAAACATGGCAATGTGAAGAGGGTGATTAACAGAATCACTCGTTTCAGCTGTTCCTCAAAAGGGTAAACAATCAAGTGCAAGCGTATGATCGATCAAACAGATGGAGGTGATGGAAAGAACACAACCAAGGTTTGAAAGGCAGATAGAATGGAAATCACAAAGGTTATTTACTGAGGGTGGATTCATTTTTTAATGAGCTTGAATCGGAAGAAACTATGCTCAGCTTCGGTTTCATGTTTACACAAGCTTAAAATGAAAAACTATGTTTGTTATAAGTTCGATGCCCCCAGCATAATGATGCAAATCAAGGTGCATGCCCCCCAAGCTTCATTACATTCAACGTAGTGGTTGGAATGAAGGTTTACCTTTGAGATCTTTTAAAGACTCGACTTGGATTTTATGAGATCGTAATCAAATACTCGATTTGGAAAGGGAGTTGTTTTATTTTTTAATGAGGTTGACATAGTAAAAGAACTATCCTCATAACCCTTGTTTCATTTTGTAACAAGGTCGACACAAGATAAGCACCATCCGCGGTGACCCATAGTATCAAAATGGTCAGAGTTCTTCTTAATCTTTGATGATGTAGAAGATATCTTATGACACGTTTCCACTGTGGCCACTGCCGCCAGATTACTTGGAGGCGGGAGGGAAAAGGTACCCATTAAGGAAGGGTCTTTTAGGAGACCTACTCCGACATTTTTAAGCGATTAAGAACTTCTATGGACCAATGGAATGCTTCCAGTCGCTTGTGAACTGTTGGGGAAAAAGGTTAGTTGGTCAACGATTGTAATTCCACCTTTGAAGGGAAATGCAATATTTCTAAAATATGTTGACACAACGGCAGCCATAGCATAAATCCAGGGCCTTCCCAGTAGGATATTGTAGTCAAGGTTTCCATCAATGACCTTGACTTCAATTTCTACTATCTTTCCCCCCAGTTCAACTTGCAAGTTACTTAAAATCCCATACGGCATGTATGTTCTTCCATCGAATGCTTTTAATGTCATTGATGATCTCAACAAGGGTGGTGAGCCTAAAGTTTTGCAGCAACTCATTGACATAATACAGGTAGATGCCCCCCATCAATGATTGTTCTATGAACAGTTTTGTTGAGGGCTTTTACCTGTACAAGGAAGGTGAGTTGGGCCGGTAACTGAGGTTCATATCCTTTGTGGTTAAAGGCCACAAGATTGGAATCCTTTGGGTCAATCCCACCTATTGATGATAATAAAGCTTGCTTTTGGGAGGGGTAATTTTATAGTACTTCAAGTGTTGACATAGCAGATGGCGATTGAGCCAGATCCTCTACTATATTATAATTTTGTGCTACTCGAGCACGAGGATTAAAGGTCGACTTATGTACTACTCCCTTTGGCGTCTTTATTGTTAGTTCAGGAATAATGGGTGGCACAACCTTTGACGAAGTTGTTGTCGAACTACTAGGTTGATCTGTAGACTTGTTGTTTGACATCTGTGGATTCCCATAATCTTTATTCCTTGTCGATATCAAAGCATCATTTTTCTGTTTCGAGATGGATAACATAAGCACTTGGGATTTGGAAGCATGATCGATAGCAACCAGGTTGGTTTCTGGGTTTGGAAACGGATCAGTCAACACCGCTGAGGTAGTTGAAGTCTTTAAAAATTTTGCAACCTCAGCTCGATGTGGACAATCTCTCATGAAATGCTTGTTGTTACATATTAAACATGGATAACGAGGTTTCTGTTTCCCAGTAGGGTTTTCAGAAGATTTCTCAGGAGTCGAATCTTCCTGTTTCTTCTTTTTGTTTTTCCCTTTCTTCTTGCCCCCTAGTTGCTTTGATTCTTTGCCCTTGTCGGATGACACAACATTAACCTTAGAGGTAGGAAGTTTGTCATTTTCTTTTTTACTGGAAGCTGCAAGGGCTTTACCAGATGGGGCCTTTGCAGTTTTCGTACTTGAGGTGCCAATCAGGCCATCACCAGCATGAGATTCCCTATTTGATTTAGGAGGAGGAGGAATGAAAAATTTTGGTCTAGGAGCATCAGGAATTTTGTCATAGAGCGTGCCAGACTGAGTATAGATCAAGTCTAGATATTTTTCATGAGCAATGACTTGCTCTTCAGTAACGACTCCTCCCTTGGCCACATCTTCTATAATAGAAGGTAACAATGACTTAATAAACCATTCAGCTAGAAGCTGATCAGGAACATATGTATTTACCATTCGACGACGACATCGCCACTCATGAATATGATCAGATATGTGAGTGGCTGTTGTCTGTTTAAAATTGGTAAGGAGCTCCATTCCTGTTTCGTACCTTATAGGTAACTGAAAATGGGTTAAAAAGGTAGTGGCAAGGGTGCTGAAGTTATCGAATGAAGCTCTAGGCAATTCGATGTACCATTTCACTGTCGGACCAGTTAGCGTTCACTGAAAAAGGTGAAGCCTAATCGAATCATCATTGAGGGTATTGGACGAACACCACAAATGAAAGGTCATTACATGATTCGATGGATATTCACCCGGATTTCCATTGAATTTAGGAATATCTGACGGAATTTTATGAGGAATCGCTGTCCACCGAGGGGCGTAAGCAATTGGATCATTTGTTAGCCGATTCAGATCTGGTAATTGTAAAGTTGCTACGAAAGGAAACTGTTGATTCAAGTTTGGTGAAGCATACCTAGGATAAGATGAGATCGCTTGAGCAGTGGGTCTTTGCATACCAGCATAATGTATCTGATGCTAATAACTTTGATAAGGTTGATGGGCATAACCATTATAATACAATTTTTGGTAACCGTTTTGAACATAAAGTTGCCCATTACCTACAAAGCTTTGTTGCTCAGGTCCTCGGTAAGCTTGCTGGAATTGTTGTTGTTGATATTGTACCAGCCATGGTTGTTGGACCATTTGCTGTTGTCCAATACTGGATGTTTGACCAAGATGAGGGGTGATAGTACCCGTTTGAGCCTCAGTCGCTCCTGTTAAGGAGGCACTAATCTGAGGTTGTGATTGAGCCGTAGAGACAAGAGTCTGTTGTATTACAACCTGAGAGACTTGAGGTTGACATACAACAGGCAATGCTTGTACTTGCGACATCGTCACAATAGCAGGTGTAGTGGGAATGTTCAACACAGGTTGATTTGGTTGCATTGAATATACAACTCTTGGTTGTTGAGGCTGTATTGGTACCCAACCCCTGGATGCAATTACAACTTGACCTGAATTTTGTTGTGAACTCTCATATGGTTGCTCTCCCAGAGGGAACAATGAAAAGGCATACTGCCCCCCATATGGCAACAATCCAGTGTTCAAAGGGTAAATTGGTCTTTGGAGACTGGACCACCCAAATTGATACTAATGTGAAAGATCAATTTGTTGAGTCTCAACATAAGAAATTCCAAATAAGATTCTGGATGAACAAATAGGAACAGACCATGCTATCGAAACAGTCCCTAGGTGGACTCATCTAGCGGTTGAGAACTAGTTGGGACAGATGGTATACCAGCGAACATTTTCGGAGTAGTGGCAAGAGGCTCTGCTACTACTGTATCAAATGATACAATCCTAGATGTTGATGGTTGTTCAGACATATTGAGCCTATCCAAAAGATTTCCTAGCGATTCGACAGGAACTTGCGATGAAGGGTGATTAGAAGGATATAGGTGGATCCCAGTTCCAAAATGCAATGGGGTACTAGATGGAAGATCCTCCACAATTTCTTCTATAGCAATCAGTCCAGGTGGAAGAGGTAGACCGTCAGGTCCGTAAAATATTTCTGGTGCCGAAGAAGGTATAGACTCTGCAGCGACAGATGCTGGAGGGGTGACACCTTTCGAATCAGCCCTAGATGGAGCTAGTTCAGGAATAGAAGTGTTTACCGTTACACTAGGATCAGTTCTAATGTCCTCTTGTAACTGCAGAACTTCTTCTGTAGAGGCAGGGGTACCAGAAATAATTGGAGTAACTAGAGTCTTTGATGATGTTGAAACACAAGTTTCAAATAAACCAGGAGATTTTGACCCAGTTAAACAAGACCGTTTTGTCCGAAACGATTTCGTTTCCGGAGTCAAAGACGGTTGACTCGTTAGTCTCCATGAACAATGGGGTTTTGATTGACTTTCTTCCATGATTGCGGATTAATTGATCAACTCAAAATTAAAAGGGGAAAATTTTATTCCGAATTAAATGAATTTTATGACGCTTTGACACAACTCGCTTTTTCAATTTTTAAGAGTCAAGAAAAAGCTAAAGGTGACTCTAGTCGCCTTCGATTTTTAATGAGCCTGAAGTGACAAGTTTTCAGATGGACCTTTTCTTTTAAGGAGTCGAAAAGGAACGAAAGTGACTACTCTGGAAATGTAGATAGAGGGATTACCAAACCAATCGCAAAACTGCAATATACACCTTGGTGGTGAATTAAAGAGAAATTATCAAGGTCTTTATGTACAGCAGTCAATCTTCCCGAATGTTGTGTTCAGTGCATTTTGATTGATAGGGTGGCAGACACGGCTTCCTCGGGATAAAGGATATCAACCTATTGTGGTCTCCCAATATATACTCGACGGTACGTGGGAGCACAAGTTTGCACTTGCACTTGTCATATCAAAGAGGAGGAATCACCCAACCTATGATGAAAACGATAGTTGCCAGGCTTTACAACACCGGAATACATCTCTAGCCTAGACTTCTAGATGTTGTGTGTTAGTTCCAAAGCGTTTTTATGTTCATTGACGTTTATTTTATAGTTGATCTTTCTTAAGAAGTTTGCCTTTCAAGGTTCACCACGTGATGTAGATGTACAATTCCTAAATATGCAATGTAAATGATAAACAGTCATTTTTTTCTTTTAGCAATGAAAATCCTAGCTACTAAGGAAAGAAGAGTTCGATTCTTTTATTAGAGAGCAGAGAGCACACATTAGATGTACTTTTCCTAAATCAATTTCCACATGCAGTCTAAATGCAAATGCACATGCATGTATTTTTTTTTTTGTTTCCTTAATGTGAGAATTCCAAAAAGGAAACTAAGTAAAGATCTAAACTACTTTTCTTCAAAGCGACACTTTAGCAATTTCTTTTCAAAAATGAAAGGAAGACTAAGACGACACTTTCAATTTCGAATGGGAAACTGCTTTCGACACTTCAAATACTAACAATTCAAATCAAATACAATGGAAAAAGTACAATCGATTATTTGAAATAGGAAGACTTTATGACACTCTTTTCTTGACTCAAAATGACAGTTACGACACTTTCGAATCAAAAGACGACAGTTCAATTAAACTACGTTTTTCAAAGGAGGATTGTAAATGATGAAAAATACATAAAAATAATTTACAATTCCTTATCAATGTAGGCTGAATAATGTAAAGGAAGAAGGCTTCAACAATGATATACTGAACATAAGCAGCAAAACTACTGAATAGAGCTGAAAACAATGAAGAAAAAACCAAATTCCAGAGAGGGAAACAGTCTCATTCAATCATCGCACCTGCCCTTAAGGGAAACAGGGATGCATCTCACCTGTAGCACACGGGAGGTGTGATGCATCCAGACTACCAATGAGAGACAATACGATGGTCCAGGGACGAGACTGAGCTTGGTTTTCACCCACAGTTTGCAACTAAGTTTAGGGATTTAGGCCGATCTTATGATAGACAGTAAACACAAAGTATAGAGGTATGATCTAATGAGGTTATTGAGCTACCACCAGGGAACTTAGGATGTTTGCAAGTCAGATGTTCAGTTCATAAACCAACCTGGAGATTGGCTGAAGCAGCGTTGATCTACTTTGCAGTTGCACGGCAAAAGCAGTTCGAAGGCTAGCTGGCTTAACTTCAGGTTCGGTCTGTAGTTTATAAAGCAAACAACAGTAACAAACAAACAAACTATTTTCTCCCCAGTGGAGTCACCATTTTGTTTCCGATAAAACTAGTGTCTATTCAGATCTGCTAGTCCCACTAAGATGGGTAGCTATCTTAGAAACAAACAATTCAAAGTAACTTGTGTTTTCCTTTATGGGAGATAGATGAGAGAGAAGCAAAGAGCACCAACCTTAGTTTTTTGCTTGCCTCCTTGCTTGTTTCCTCTCTCCTTTGATAGAGCTTCTCCACCCCTTTCTCACTTGTCCCGCTTCAAAGAACACCTGTATAGGCAAAGTAGCAAAATACCATCAAAGCATAGAGATCTATAATCATAAACAATGTAGAATCAGATGTACATTAACCATACAAATGCATACACAAATACAAGATTCAAAAATAAGCAAGCATATGGAGGAAAACTCAAATAGCTTTATTGATAGAAGTAGAAGAGAGGATTACAACCCAGCTGTCTGATCCAACGCCATCCTCCCAACATGAAATCCCTCTTCACCTCATGAAAAGCTAGATCACCCAATAATACAATGTTTCACTGAGAAACCAACAGCACTTCCTTACAAAATAAAAAATTCCAGCCTCTGGATCTCTAGGATGAGGGATCCATATATAGATATTTGCAGGGGGGTGAGTCAGCTTCTGGGATTTTGATTAGTGTCATTGCATTGATAGTTCTTGGTTCCACTTGGAGATTTCATGATCTCTTACTCATCCCTGAGCAAGTTCAAAGAGGCAAGTGTCATATGAGCAGTTTCTAGAAGATTATATGAGTTTCCACCTAGCAAACTGCCTCTACCATTTGTCTTCTCTCGCTCATTGCACCCTACAGAAGGGCTTTTTCAGTATGCATCGCACCCCTTGTGTGTAACAGGTGAGATGCATCGCACCCTCAGCATGGAGTAGTTTGTATGGTCTAGTTTTGACTAGTTCTAAGTAGGTTTTTAGGGAGAACTTCGGGGAAATGATGTAATCAGTTGACCTTGATCCTTTAGGGTATGAAACAACGCTTTTAGGGGTTTTAAGAGCCCTTGTTTTATCGACATATGTGTTTGGGGTTGCAGTGCCCAAATATGTCTATAACACCTATATGACCCCCTTTTCGAAGAAAACAAAGCATAATGGCTATGATATTTTGTCAAAGGTTGAATATGGGCATTATATATCTCTTTATGAGTTTCATATTTGAATCTTTTCACAATTTTGAAAATCGGTAGACTTAATATTTCATATAACATCCAATAGAAATATATTGATTGTTGTTTTAATATTTTAGGGTGATTTGTTGATAGATTTTTGTTTGTAATGGTTGTATTATCATGTTCAATCAATCCATGATCACCTACAATCTTGGAATATTCATAATGGTGTTGGAGTAGTGAGGTTCTTATAGGAACCTATGGGTGGCCAATTCAATGTCCTGAGTAGTGATTAAAAGATTTTGAATTTTGGAGAAAGTGCTTTTTATGAAGGTTTAGGACATATGGAAAAGAAATGAGGTGAAATGGAATGGAAGTGAGGTGGAACAGAAAGTAAATGAGGGAAATGGAATCCTTATATTACCAATCAACTGTTTTGAAATAAGAAATGGGCTATAGAAAAATACCCATGCTTATAGATATTGTACAATGCACTCTTGTTGATATTGATGTTAATGGATACCTATTGGACTATTTTTAATCTTATTGTTACTTGTTTGTAGATCTTGATGAAGTGGTTTATTCCTACTATTATAGAATTGGTTTTTTTATATGTTTTATACTAGTTGTTAAAGTCCTTGTTGATGTAGTTCATGTAGGTATTTCCAATTTATAATTTTTATTGGAGTGGAGAATACCTACATGTCAGTCAAATAATTTGGAAAAAGAAGACAATCAAACAAAAAATATTTTTTTTTTATTTTTATTTTTTTCTTCTCTTTGTTCTTCTTTCTTCTTCTCAAAGTAATGGCGCAATTGTTGGTTTTCATCATTTCTCTACCTTGTTGATCTCTAAAAGGTTTTATCAATAGAGTACTATTCTTATTGAAAGCCTATACCTACCTCCAAGGAGGTTTTCAACTCTCCCAAGTGCCTTATGGAGGTCTTAGCATTATGTTGATGGTTCTGGACCCAGCAACATTCAAGGGGTCTCCCTAATATGTGGTCCCAATTAGACCTCACACCATTTGGGATAGGAACCCCATCTGGTATATGGTCCAATTGTTAGTTTCTTAAATATTTTCCTTGGCTCTAACTGTTAACAAGAGATAGGAATGCATATGTACTTTCGAAAAGAAAGTGACAGTTCCTATTCATTGTTCAATTATAGATGTGTCAAGGTTCTTCTATTGCGGAGGGGAGTAAAAGGTGAGCCTATAAGAGAGAGGTAATAGTGCCACTCTAGTTGAAACACACACAAACAGGAATAAATCATCCAACATCCAACAGAATAGTCCACGAAAATGCGTCAGTCATGCAACCAACTTAATCAAGGAGGACTTTTATAAATCCAATGGACTAATCCAAAAATATGTGATAGTCATAGAAACCATTACAACACATTCTCAATATGATAAGCACTATAATAAAAGAAATAGTTCAACTACTTTAGTACAGGTGAAAGAAAACATGAATTACAAACATACACAGAACAATCTTACAAATATTCATAATCCATGCATGAAGAACGTGTTGGCCATTAGGCTTCATATATTAAGTAAAATTTTTCATACACATGTATACAATGAACACCACTAGATCCAATAGTGGAGTGTTGGATCCACTCCTTGCTCCCCAAAAGAACTAGTCACAAGTGTAAACCTCCCCTTTCCCACCAGCTTGCATTTCAAGTGCATATCACTTCTAAAGGTAAAGGTATACACTGAACTGTCATTGACGAAGGTGCTTCAACCTGCGTCATGTCGGCTTCATGTTGACTCGCCCTGGGTTCCCCAACCCTATCCCTGCCGTCGAACTCCCTTAAAGCTTTCGATGGCCACACCTTCATCCCAAAAGGATACCTAGCCAGTTTTCCCATCACATTGTACGGGAAAACAGTAACGGTGGACGTAGAAGTCATGGACCAGAAACTCAACTATAATCTGTTGTTGGGTCACAGTTGGACATATGCCATGATGGCCGTCGTATCCACTGTCTTTCATATCATCCAATTTCCATTGGATGGAAAGGTCATTACAGTGGATCAGTTGTCTTTCTGCACCCCTGATTATTCCCCATTACCAAGTGGCTCTATACCCCTAGTAGGAGGTGGAACTGACTGCTATGTCAGTTTAGGTACCAGTCTATTGAAGGCTTCCTCCTTGATGGGTTTTTTTCCTCTACAGCTACCCCAGGTTCCACAATCGGTCAACATGCTTTCATCTATTCCTCATGAACCGACCGATCCATGGATCCTGCCAGCTCCTTCGGACCTTGACACATTCGGAGACCAGATGCCGCTGTCACCAGCTGAGTTGGCCTACCAAGCCATTCAATCCGCATCCAAACCTCCGGTCATGTCGGTTACTGCCGACGGTACCACCACCCCTTCCATAACTGTGCCTTCTTTCGACCTCCTCGATCAAGTCCTACCTACGGATGAAGCTATTCGAGAAGTCATGAGTTTAGAAGATCGACCTTGGGAGGATTGGCATCATCGTGTTTCGATATCTGATTCAAACACGATGCCTCTTCAAATCCTGTCTCCTGACATACCAGAAATCGTTTCCTCTCCCTATACCACCATCCAAACTTTGGATGCGGAAGGAAACATGGGCAATATTTCAAAGACATTGCTCATCGATATTTCTATCAAGGCAGGCATCGTGGAAAACATCCAGGTTGGAGCCGATTGCAATCCTGAGGAAATTGCAAGCTTCACCTGCCTATTTAAGGAATTCCGCGATGTATTCACCTGGTCTTATGAGGAAATTCCCGGCATAGATCCTTCTATCGTCGAGCATGAGATCAAGCTTTACGACAATGTAAAACCTGTCCGTCAAAGACTTCGACTGGTCCATCCTCGCAAAACGGCAGCAATAAAAACCGAAGTGGAAAAATTGTTACATGCTAGTTTCGTTTATCCTGTTCCTTTAACAGAATGGGTTTCCAATCTGGTTCCTGTAGATAAAAAACAGGGAACCATCCAAGTATGTGTCGATTACCGAGACTTGAACGCCGCATGTCCGAAGGATAATTATCCGACACCGTTCATCGACCAAATCATCGATGACTGCGCAAGTTGTGAATCATTTTCATTTATGGATGGATTCTCAGGTTATAACCAGATTGCTATAAAACCCAACGACCAGCATAAAACTGCCTTCGTGTGCCCTTGGGGTGTCTTTGCCTATAGAAAACTCCCATTCGGTTTAAAGAATGCAGGAGCAACTTTTCAAAGAGCCATGGATTACACATTTCATGATATCAGGCATATCATTCAAGCTTACTTGGATGACCTCCTAGCCCATTCCAAGTTACGAACACAGCACCTCAATCATTTAAGAGCAATATTTCTAAGGTGTCAATTTTACAACATCTACCTGAATCTACATAAATGTGTTTTCTTTGTCGAATCTGGATGCTTACTTGGATTCATTGTCTCCAAGTACGGGATTAGGGTTGATCCCGATAAGGTAAAAGCAATTGTTCAATTGCCAGAACCACAATCTGTCCTTCAGCTCCAACGTTTGCAAGGGAAAGCAAACATTTTATGACGACTCATTCGCCTACTTAAGAAAGAAGTGTCGTATATATGGGATGAGCAAGCTCAACGATCATTTGATGCCTTGAAAAAGGCACTTATATCCGCTCCTCTCCTCAGCACTCCCAACTATAGTCGTGACTTTCGTCTTTACCTGGCAGCCTCGCCATCCTCCCTTGGAATGGTCTTGGTTCAAACACATGATGACCGAAGTGAACATGTGATTTATTATTTGTCCAAAGACCTAGCTAGACTCGAGCTTAGATATTCACATGTGGAGAAGCTATCATTGGCAGTCATTTTTGCTAAACCATTTCCGACACTATATCATGTTGTGATAGACTGTTGTCATTGCCTTGGAGAATCCCATGAGACATATTTTTTCTCGTCAAGTAATTGGAGGAAAATATTCAAAATGGATTGTCATCCTCCAACAATTTGATTTTGTTTTCACAGCCACCAAGGCAAAGAACTCATTAGTCTTCACCGAACTTTTGTCGGACCTTCCCATCGTCGATCCGAATGAGATAGCCCATGACCCTTTATCGGATGAAGCTATCTATCTAATCGACACAACCGATCCTTGGTATGGAGACATTCTTGTCTACCTCCAAGCACAACGGTTCCACCCTGAACTCGCGACAGGCAACTGTCGTCACATCCGTCACCAAGCATGACACTATCTCGTGCTTAACGATATGTTATATCATCGTAGTGTGGATACAGTTCTTCGGCGGTGCCTCAGTCATGAAGAGGCAGGGCACGTTTTAAATGACTTCCATGCTGGGGCATGTAGAGGTCATCTTTCTAGCAATCTACTGCACAGAAAATCCTGCACGCGGGCTATTACTGGTCGACCTTGTTCATAGATTGTGTCAAGGCTATCCGGCAATGCCATCCTTGTCAAATATTCATAAAGAAAATGTGCACCCCTCCAGCCCTACTACACCCGATGGTTTCCGTTGGCCCGTTTGCCAAATGGGGGATCGACTTCGTCACCTGTAATCCCATTTCCTCTGCTGGACACAACTATATCATAGTAGCTATGGACTATTTCACGAAATGGGTCGAAGCCCTTCCTACCTACAGCGCTAATGGAGAAACTATGGCGCTATTCCTGTTTAATCAGGTTATCTGTCGTTTTGGTGTACCCAGTACAATCGTTACAGACCATGGATCTCACTTCCAGAACCATATGATGTATGATTTAACGTCACTGCTTGGTTTTCATCAGGATCAATCTTCCTCTTACTACCCCCAAGCTAATGGTCAAGTAGAAGATGTAAATTGCGTCTTGAAAACCATGATCCGAAGGTTGGTAGGAAACCATAAAACCAATTGGCACCGAATGTTATATTCGGCGTTATGGGCATACCGAACTTCAGTAAAGACTGCCATGGGCTTTACACCCTTTCAACTGGTGTATGGCCTAGAAGTAGTTCTACCCATTGAGTGTTAGATCCCTTCCCTCCACTACTACCAAAGAAGAATGCTTACTATACCTTGCTCAATTGGACGAAACCCATCGAGATGCCGAACTGGCACTCGAAGCTCACAAGCGCTGGGTCAAATCCCAATACGACAAAAAAGTTAAGCTTTGTTCTTACCAAGAGGGCGACCTTGTGTTAGTCTATGATAAAAAACATGATCTCTTGGGGGCAAGCACACTCCAACCATTATGGCTAGGTCCCTATATTGTCAAGAAAGTCCTCTCAAAAGGGGCATATGAATTACAGGACTGGGAAGGAGTCCCGCTCAAGGAGCCCAGGAATGGGCTCTACCTAAAGAAGTATTATGCCTAGTATTGCACTAGGCATATGCTGTGTAATTTTATGTAATAGAGCACTTTTGGAGATATTTTATTGCTCTTTAAAAAATATAAACATCTCCGAGTTTTTTGTCATGGGGCTCGTTAAACATATACCGCAATCAATAGAGCACTTTTAGGGATATTTTATTGCTCTTTAAAAAATATAAACATCTCCGAGTTTTCATCGTTAAGCTCGTTAAATCTTTGCAACGATGGTCAGAGCACTTTTTGTGATATTTTATTACTCTTTAAAAAATATAAACATCTCCAAGTTTTCATCATTGCGCTCGTTAAAGACATGCAACGATGCTCTAAGCAACTCTTTTTTGATCTTTTTCCAACTCATAAACTGAAAAAGACCAAAGGAGCATTCTTTTTAGGTGCTTTTCTTCTCTCTCTTTAAACTGAAAAAATCCCGAGCTATGTCTTGCTGCTCGTTAAAATTGCTAAAGATAACCTGAGCTATGTCTTGCTACTCGTTAAACTTGCTAAAGATGACCCGAGCATTCTTTTAGGTAATTTTCTCGCTCGTTAAACTGAAAAACCCCGAGTCTTTGTTACTAGGCTCATTAAAAATTCACGAAAAAATGTGAGTTTAGTCCATCACCTCGTACTCGTAACAAAATGAGGTCGACATCTATTGAAAATAGGTTTCTCTTTATCCAGGTTCAATAGATTACAATACGGAAAAGTAACCGATCCAGGTATACTATTAACCTTTTGTCGCACCCGGTTAATAACTATGACAAAGGGACCACCATGGAGTCTCACTTTACGATCTTTTCAGACTCCCTAAATATGAAAAGACCACCGAGTTGTCTAGTCTGGACTCTTTAAATTACACAGACAAGATATAGAGTCGTTCTTTTTACGATACTTTTCAGACTCTTAAAATATGAAAAAATCGACGAGTTTGCCTGTTTGGACTCATTAAACTAATCAGATAAGGCAAAGAGTCGTTCTTTTTGTGATCCTTTTCAAATTCTTTAAACATGAAAAGATTTATGAGTTTACCCATCTGGACTCATTAAAAAATCAGACAGAGAAAGTGGACAATACAACTGTATTTTGTATTTGAAAGTGTGGTTTGGCTACAATCGTTCCCTTGAACATGGCACTCCCTCAGATAAACCTTCATTTTGATAGCCTCTCAATATGAACCCTACTAACCTATGAGTTTTAGCCTATATACCGTAATGACATTGCATCTACGTATCCTAACACTCTGTAGTGTTCATGAATCTAGTGTTGTCTGGTTAAAAACATTGTCATGCCTTCTATTGTTCAAGGGTCCCCATTTGTTTCCTCTATCAACCAATCATACATATCCTTTCATCATTCCCTCTGTTGTTTAGACCCAAATGCTCAAAATATTCTTCAAAAAACAAAATCATTCTTGTCCGGTTTCGTCTCGACTGATGTAGGACACATCATTGCCTACCTTTCGACAGGTTTCTTCCTATCGACTTCAACACTCTATCTAGGAAGATAACCCAGAAACACATTCAGTGCCTTGGTACTTGCATACATTAATGGCAGGTTACCTTGTGTTTGATCACGGGTTTTCATTATTGGATCCTGGTTAAGCGATTCTACGAGTGTTTGCCGACAAAGAAATCTTTCACACTTGCTAGTTTGCACTGTGCATCTTGGAGACCATCACCATTATCGGTGGCCTTCCTCGCATTTGTTAATGGTCTCCATTATCGGCTGGTAATCAGATGATTTCATGCATGTTCGACATCAACACATATTATCACATGTACCGATCTATTCTGTTCGGTGAAGCGGAAATCAAGACCTTGGGTAGAGGCTTGCATCATTCAGCCTTGTTTCCTCTCCCAAGCTACGGATATTGTTCTTTGGAGATAGCTATTTCAGGATGATCTATTATGACACTGGATCCGCTCTATGCTTATCAACGGCCAGCATTGTTATATCTCATAAGAGAAAATTACTCTGACATAGCTACTGAGCATGGGAATGCCCGACTCAGGACATGATTTTAGCAGTTTATACATATGTATATGTGTTGTATCAGGTTTTCCTTGCCACCCAAAAATTCTCTCTCTCTACAAAATTTTGACAGAAAATTACAATTTTTTCTAAATTATTTCAGCCATCGTCTCTGCCTCTGATCTCATACTTTAGGGGGCATCTATTATAGGAAAAAATGTTGGCATTATGATTCAGGTTTGGCCCTATGGCACAGATGTTTTACTTGATGGCAACTCACTCAAGTGGCAGATCTCTGTTCAGGCTCTCAAAGTCATAGAAAATGAGATACCCGCAGGTGATCCTAAGAGAAGCTGCGGACCCGTAGGTACGCCGACCAAGAAGTGCGGACATATCTGCAGGTGCTCCGTTTAGAAGGTGCGGACCCCAGTTCACTCACTCCAATGCAGAGAAAGTGCGCACACGTGGGAATTCTTATGTCTGGCCCATGGTATTTAGCCCAACGTTCTTGATCCTATGGTTTTGGCCCGTGGTATAGGATCTAAATTATTGAACCCCAGTTTGGATCCCTTGTATTGATCTTCGATGGTTTTGTCCCATGGTGTGAATAAGGGCTTGCCTATAAAAAGGAAAGGAGATCATTTGGCTAGTCACTTGTGAAAATTGAATATCTTAAGATCTGAAATTTTGGGTGATCGGTTTTAAAAGCTAGATCTAAATCAAAGTGAATTTTAAGGCGAATCTATTGATAGGTCGTGATCTCTCGGGCGCATGATCAAATCAGTGGATCTCACTGTCTGTGGCACATTGGAGAACTAATAATTTGGCTCTATTCAGAGGTCCGCAGGCGATCCATAGCGCAGGTGTGGGGGTACGCAGCGCAGCAGAAGGCGCAGGTGCGGGGATCCGCAGCGCAGCAGAAGGCGCAGGTGTGGGGATCCACAGTGCAGGAGAAGGCGTAGCTGCGGGGATCCGCAGCGCAACAGAAGGCGCAGGTGCGAGGTACGCAGCGCAGAAGAAGGCACAGTGCGGAAGTACGCAGGGGAACAGAAGGACCAGGTGTGGAGGTACGCTATCAGGAAGAGAGTGCAGGTGCAGATCTGAGCAGAGGTATGCAGGGCAGCAGAAGGAGTAGGTGCGGACGTACGCACAGTAGAAGAAGGACCAAGTGTGGATCTGCGTAGTTTAGATACAGAAGAGCTTCAGATATTCACAAGCCTCTACTGGTGAAGTTGCGGACCTTTCTTGAAACATTTGTTGGTTGTCTTTTATCTATTGCTGAAGAGTTCTGGGTTTAGATTACTGGTATTGCTGATTTGGTTATTGCATTCTGAGAAGTTATTGGTTGATTCATTGATTGATTGAAAAATTTGATTGGGTAATTCACATGTACTTGATGATTATTTGATGTTCATGGATCCAGTTTGAAAATTTATGAAAAGTGGTCCTTGGAAGAAAAGAAGTAGGGGGTTGTAGCTCCCTTCCAAGAGAGACTAGAAAAACGAGAGAGGGTTGTAGCTCTCTGCAGGTTGCAGCCTACGTACTGGAAATCATTGTAACAGAAGTTTCTAATTGAAAGAAGATAGAGACATATTGCAGCAGGTGGTTTTCACCCACATTGGGTTTCCACCTTATATCTGGTGTTCTTTGGTGTGATTATCTATTTTTCCTATTCTTGCTCATTATTATATGGTACTGACATACAAACTAATGATCAATATCTAAAGAATAACTTAAAGTATAAATTTGGAAGATATATTGAAAAGAATTTGATAATACTGATTCACCCCCCCTCTCAATATTATTTCCAACAATTGGTATCAGAGCAGGTCCTTCTGAAGAAGCTTGATCGCTTGGAGGAAGATCCATCATCATGAGCAACTACAAGAGAGAAGCATCTATCAGGCCACCGATTTTTGATGGGACAAACTTTGTATATTGGAAGGTAAGAGTTACTACCTATCTTCAATCACTTGGTACAGAAGTTTGGGATATCATAGATACAGGGTACACTTTTCCTTCAGCAACTCCTACAGATCTGGCTGAGAAGAAGAAATATGAAACAAATGTAAAAGAAGTCAATACTCTATTAGGATGCCTATCTCAATCAGAATTTGTCAAGGTAATGCAGTATAAATCCGCAAAAGAAATATGGGACAATATTGTTCTGAGCTATGAAGGAGATGAACAGGTGAAACGAGCAAAATTTCAAACCCTAAGGATTCAGTATGAAAATCTCAGAATGCACAATGATGAAAGTGTGGCTAACTATTTCCTTCGTGTAAATGAGATTTTTAATTGTATGAAAATTTTGGGTGAAGAAATAAAAGAGGTTGTTGTGGTTGAAAAGGTTCTAAGATCTTTGTCCCCTAGGTTTGAATCTAAAGTTTCTGCAATAGAAGAAAAGGAGAATCTACGAAACCTTACCATGTCACAGCTACACAGGATTCTAACTGCTTATGAAATGAGGAAGGGAGGACCATCAGACAGGAGAGAAGCAGCTTTCAAGGCTTCAGGCAAAGGAGACTACTATGAGTTAGGACATGCGTCAGAAGAGGAAGAAGAATCAAATTTTGTCAAAAACCTTCAACGGGGTACTGGAAGATTCAGAGGTAAGTTACCTTTCAAATGTTTTGCTTGTGGGAGAGTCGGTCACTATGCTGCCAAATGTCCTCATAAGGATAAAGCTGACAAAGGGAAGGAACCTGTTAGATGGAACAAGAAATAGAATGTAACTAAGAAAAGTTACTATACTCATGAAGATAGTGATGGTCTTTCAAATAGTGATGAAGATGAACGAGGTAATAACTATAAACTTTTAATGGCTCTTGAATATGATGATTACATGGATGCTATAGATGTGGATGGCTTTTATGAAGAGATTTCTAGACTCAAAACATGTTTAGAAGAAAAGAATGTGATCATTGATACTCTACAATTCCAACTTGATGAAAAAGAAAAATTTCTTGAGAAGTTAGAATATGAAATTGTTGGCCTTAGGAAAGAAATTGAGAAAACAGAGGCTCTTAATCTTAAATTTGTTAAAGGATCTGAAACTCTGCATGAGATTATCAATGTACAACGTTCTCCACTAATCAAGACAGGTCTAGGGTATAATGGAGAAGCATCTCAAGCATCCACCTCAAAGAGTTATCTCAATGCAGCAAGGAGGGATGAGCAAAAGCCCAATGGAGATCACCAGGTAAAACAGGGACGAATTACATCAAGAATAAACAAGGACTACCAGGTAAATCAGGGGCAATCCACCTTAAGGATGAACAAAAGCTACAACCAGCCACAGGTTAAATCTTCTCAATTTTCCTCAAGAATGGATGACAATAGAAACTACAATCATTTGGCAGGTAGATTTGATAATCGCAGAAGTTTCTTCAATGGCCAATGTTTCTCTTGCCATAACTTTGGCCACAAAGCAGCTCAATGTGTTGCCTATAAAACAATCATGACTAGAGAAGCTCAAAAACAAAGAAGTATGACTGGGATCACGAAAAGGACCTATAACAACTTTTTGGCCCTTGAAAATGAAATTGAATGTTCTATTTGTAATAACTTTGTTCATGAAGATTCTGAATGCAGGAGCAGGTTTTGGCAGAAAAAGGAACAAGCCTCAAGTACCAGAACATGGAGAATAAAGGAACCACAACTAGAAAGATGTGGGATATCCTTTTATGCAGAAGGACAGGAAAATCAATGGTACTTCAACAGCAGATGTTCGAAACATATGACAGGTGATAAAGAAAAGCTTGAATCATATAGTGTTTTAGAAAAGGGAAAGAAAGTTTCTTTTGGAAATGATACCCCTGCAGTCATAAAAGGAAGAGGCACTGCTCAGTTGAAAGAAAAGGTCAAAGCTGCAAATGTTTTGTATGTTGATGGCTTGAAGAATAATCTTCTGAGTGTCAGTCAGATGTGCGATCAAGGAACCGAGGTAATATTTTGATCAAATGGATGTAGTGTTTGTGATATTGATACAAGAAAAACAGTGATCAAAGGCAGAAGAACTCCAAATAACTTATACATATTTGAAGAAGAACAACGACAATGCTATTTGAGCAAGGATGATGAACAGTGTTTATGGCACCGGAGGTTGGGGCATCTAAGCTTTTCACAAATAAGGAAAGCATGCAAGTACCAAGCATTTTTTGGTCTTCCAAATATCAAAATTCCAGACAACACCATATCCAAATCATGTCAGTTTGGTAAGCAAACCAGAACTAACTTCCCTGAGAAGGAAGGATCAGCCAGCAGGTCTCTTGAACTAGTCCATACAGATGTATGTGGTCCATTTAGGACAAATTCACCTCGACAAGAAGAATACATTATATTATTCATTGACGACTTCTCCAGGATGGTTTTGTTAGGACTTATGAAACACAAGGACGAAGCATTCGAAAAATTCAAATCTTTCCAATCCTTGGTTGAAAACGAATCAGATCACAAAATTAAGTGCCTCAGGTCTGACAGAGGTGGGGAGTTTACCTCAAATGAATTTTTTAATTTTTGTGAAGAACATGGAATAAGAAGGGAATAATCTATAGCTATGACTCCTCAGCAAAATGGAGTGGTGGAAAGGATGAACAGAACGGTTCAACAAATGGCTCATGCTATGCTTGATGAGTCAGGAACTCCCACAACCTTCTGGGGTGAAGCTGCATTTGCTGCGGTTTTTATTCTCAACAAAACAAATTTTCGAGTGAATAACACTCAAAACTCCTCATGAGCTCTGGTATGGTGAGACTCCTTCGGTAAAGCATTTCAAAATTTTTGGAAGAAAATGCTATATTAAGAATAATGATGAACAGCTTGGAAAACTTGAACCTAGAGTAGATGAAGGCATTCTCCTTGGTTATTCTCCTCACAGCAAAGCATATAAGTGTTACAATAAAAGACTTGGAAGAATTGTTGACAGCATTGATGTGGTGGTTGATGAAAAAGGAAACATTCATAGGCAAGTAAATCATGAAAATATCGAAGAGGATGAAAACTACCCTCCAAATCAGACTGAAGATGAAGAAGAACCTCAAGAGGCACTAGAGGAACAGACAAGGATAGAAGAGAAGACTTCATCCAGGTATGTTCAAAAGAATCGTCCAGAATCTCAAATCTTGGTGCAAAAGGAGGCAGGCGTACAAACAAGAAGAACAATTGCAGAAGCTTCAAGCTATTTGGCATTACTCTCCTCCACCGAACCACAAAATGTAAGAGAGGCATGCAAAGATGAATGTTGGGTCAAGGCAATGGATGAAGAACTTGAGCAGATCGAAAAGAACAATACTTGGGAGTTGGTTCCTAGACCAAAAGATAATAATGTCATAGGGACAAAATGGGTCTTCAAAAATAAGTTGAATGAAAATGGGGAAGTAATTAGAAACAAGGCCAGACTTGTTTGTAAAGGGTATGCTCAACAAGAAGGAATAGACTTTGAAGAAACTTTTGCTCCTGTTGCAAGACTTGAGGCCATCCAAATGTTCCTTGCTCTCTCAAGATTTCAGAAGTTCAAAGTATTTCAAATGGACGTGAAATCAGCCTTTTTGAATGGAGACTTCGAAGAAGAAGTATACATTGAGCAGCTAGATGGTTTCATTCTTGGGAATGATCCTAATCTTGTATGCAGACTGAAAAAGGCTCTCTATGGTCTTAAACATGCTCCAATGGCTTGGTATTACCGTTTGGACAAATACCTTCATCAACAAGGTTTTTCAAAAGGATCAGCAGATAGCAATCTTTATATAAAAATTGAAAATGACAAATTGCTAATACTTGTTGTGTATGTAGATGATATTATCTTTGGCAGCAATGAAGAAGCTATGAGTCAAAGATTTTCCTTGGTGATGCAGAAAGAATTCGAAATGTCTTTGCTTGGAGAACTGACATACTTTCTTGGTTTGAAAATCCAACAAAATGAAGACGGTATCTTTTTGTCTCAGACCAAGTATCTCAAGCATATCTTGAAGAAATATGGCATGGAAGATGCAAAACCAGTATGTACCCCCATGGTAACAGGATGCAGCCTCAGTGCAAATGATGAATCAGCAGTAGTGCATCAGCCAACCTATAGATCTATGATTGGAAGTGTACTTTATTTGACAGGTACCCGACCAGAAATTATGCATGCGGTGGGAATAGTTGAAAGATTTCAGGCAAACCCAAAGTGTTATAGACATTTTTGTGCGTTACAGCATTGAGCATGAAATTTCCATAATCTAAGGGATCCAAAGTCCCTAAACATGTTGTTCCTACCCCTAGAGGAACAAGGCTAACAAACCACAGCAATTCACAGAAGTTCTCCACCAGAAACTGCTCAAAAACAAGTCAATTCAGGATCATGTCAATGGCTCCACTGGCTGTCTGCGCTGAATGTCAAAGCCAACACTGGCTACCTGCGCTGAATGTCAAAGCCAACACTGGCTACCTGCGCTGAGTGAGAGTGGACATGTGGCAAGCTCATTTCTCAAGGTGTCAGAACCCAGGAAGCTTCCAAAATGACACTTGCCTCAGGGAATTCGACTTTGATGAGTAAGAGGTTCCAAATCTCCAAGTGGAAGCGAGAACCTCCAAGTGGAATCAAGAAATGACAGAGGGAGAGGACACTAGTCAGATCTCAAGCCGACTCATCCTCTCTCCAAACATCTATATATGGATCTCTCCTCCATGAGATCTAGAGGCTGGAATTTTGTTATTGCAAAGAATTGTTGTTGGTTTGAGACTCGAATCATTGGGTGCTTAATGCTTTGAAGGGAGGTGAAGATAGGAATTCCATTTTGCTGGGAAGGAGATGCTGGATTGGAGCCCTCTGGGTTGTATCTCTTCCTGAACCTTGTTATTCATCAATAAAGCTATCTTGGTTTCTCCTATATACTGATGTATCTTTGATGTATGATTGCATTAGTATGTTTAGTTTACTCCTAATCTTGAACTAGTTATGTTTATGAATCTATGTCTTTGTGTAGTGTTCTTCTCTTGTAATCTTGCAGAGACCTGTTGAAGCTGAGCGAGCGAGAGGACAAGTAGCTGTGAACTCCCAAAGAGAAGAGAAACCGGATCGAGGGACAAACGGAAGACACCGGTTAGTCCATCTATCTCTCTTCATTCTTAATTCATAAAGGAAGAATACTAGAATAGTTGTCTCTGTTTGTTGCTAAGGCACTGTCACACCTTAAGTGGATAGGATCGTCCTACATAGGCATTTTTCCCCACAACAAATTGGCGACTCCGCTGGGGAGATTTGTTTTAGTCATTTTATTTGTGTCTCTATCATTGTTTGTTTCATAGACTCAACAGCAACAATCAAACTGCTTCTGCTATTCTCAGTTGCAAAGTAGACAGTTGTTGCCTTGATCCAATCACTGGATTTGTCTATGATCTGAACAAAGGACTCACAAATGATTTGATGATCCTTTGTGATAGATCTTAGTACCCCCTCAAAGAATCCCTTTGATTTTACCTTGCTTGTTGCTTTTATTTGGCCTGAAACCGTTGATTAATTAGCAATCTGTGACCCAGAACCCAGTGAGAAACTCTCGTTTCTCATTCAGCGCGAACCCTGTGAAGGGATTCTGCATTTCAACGCAGGTCCCGTGAAGGCCACCTACGCTGAATGTCAAAACCCCAGTGTTGAGGTTGCGCTGATCCAGTTTTGCCTTGTGCAGCTAGGGTTCTCTGCTCTCTGTTGCCCTATTTTGATCTCTGTTTTTTGCAGCCTGTAACCAGCATAGGTACCAGTCTGATAACTCCTTTTCTCTGCTTAAATTCCGCCTCCTTTTGTACAAAAATACTGTGAGTGTTTTTATGTGTTTGTGGCGTCATTTACAATTTTCCTTTGCATGAGTGAAATAATCATCCTGTATCCCTTGATTCAAATCTGTTGATTGTGATCTTAGGAGAGAGTTCATTGGCTGTTTACAGTTGATTATACATTTGCTTTTGCTTATTAGTTTGAGTTTGTCTCTTTTAAGTGTCGAAACAAGTGTTTATTTTGAAAGTCATAAAGTGTTGTAATCTCTTCTACCCTTTCTGATTTCGAAAAAGTAAACTTGTTTGTACTTGTCATTTAAAAGCAAATTCAAAGTTGTACAAAAAGCTTTCTTTGTAGGCATCAATACTAAGAAAGCAGAAAACAAACACCTGCATTGTGCATTTGCATTTTGATAGTTTGCATGCTTGATTTAGGAAAAGTGCATTAGAGTGTGCTGATCGCTCTTCGAGAAAAGATGGTGTCTTTCTTTTCCCTTAGTAGCTAGGATTTTCAAAGTTGAAAAGATATAAAGCTTGCTTATCATCTTAGACTACATTTAGGAATTGTATCATACATCTCGTGGTGATCCAGAAAGGCAAACTTCTAAAAAGATCAACTTAAAATAAACTGAATGAACTTAACAACGCTTTGCAACATAACGCACAACATAGAGGTCTAGGCTAGAGACGTGTTCCGGCGTCGTAAAGCCTGGTGACTGTCGATCTCGTTGAAGGTGGGTGATTCCTCCTGAGGGACGATAGCGCCAGTACGGATTGTGCTCCCATGTACCTTCGCGTATATATTGGGAGACCCCTATAGGAATATAACCTTTATCCTTAGGAAGCCGTGTCGGCTGCCCTACTGATCGCAATGCACTGAACACAGCATTCAGGAAGATCGATCGCCCGTACCTTAAAAAGTATTCTGCGGTTTTGCGAAAAGTTTGGCACACCCTCTGCCTAGAACTCCAGAGCAGTTCCTTTTGGCCATTTTCAGACTCTATAACAGAAAAAGTCCATCCGAGCATTTGTCACTTCAGGCTCGTTAAAACATCGAAGGAGACTAGAGTCATCTTTAGCTTTTTCTCGACTCTTTAAAAGTGAAAAAGCAAGTTGTGTCTAAAGCGTCGTTAAAAATTTATTTTAAACGGAACAATCACCCTTTATTCCCGCGTTGATCTTTAGGTTGAAAAAATGGAGCACACCAACCAAGGAATTCCCCTTGGTGGAAATCCTAGTCCCTTCTCCTCTTGGGGAGATGTTGGTGCGCCCCACATGGCCACATTGTCGCTTCCAGGACTGACAATTTGCCTGCCGGTCTGGCTCTTTTCAACCAATGTCATTCACAACACCACGATTCCTGAACAGTCGAGTCAACAGTTAGACCAGACAAGAGTTACCCACCAGCCTTCTACTTCATATAATTCTTCTCCTCCTCCTTCCTCTTCACTTGACGGAACCGGTAGAACAAAAAACCGAGTTCCTAAGGAGAAGAAGGAGAAGAAGAAGAAGGAGCCAAAGGCGACTAGGGGAAAACAAGTGTCGTCTGACAAAAATCCACACACAGCACTGACCAGGGCTAAATCGCCATGTGTCATATGCAAGGGAGACCACTTCCACAGAGATTGTCCCTGCATCCCTCGGATACTAAGGGACTGGTCTCTCCGTTTGCACAATTCGGTGGCGTCAACCTCTGATAGCCATGTTGACAGCACACCGTCAACTAGTGGAAGTGAAGCCGCAGAACAGAGAGGGAAAGCTAGATTTCCCTGCAAACTGTGTGAAGGCGATCATGCCATCCACCGTTGTCTCTTCTTAGACGAGGAAAAAAAAGTTTTGGAAGATCGCCCGATTTTACGAGCGCAACTTCCTCCTGGATATCAAAAACTCCTGCCAAGTCCTTCACTAGTTGAGAACCCGGCTGGCCCGCTCAGGTGGTCAGCCGAAGCACCTATAATTGAAGATGAACCGTCTAAATCCACACCTGAAGAAAGTCAAAAGGTTGAGGTGGCAGTTGACCCGATTTTGCCTTCAGAGGCCCTATCTTCGAATGATACTATCACAGAGGAGAATAAAGACGACACCGTCCAAATTCTCTTCATCAACACTGACTCCGATGAACAAGGGGGCAATGCCCCCATTCCTTTATCGCAGGAAGGAAGTTCATCAGAGCGATATCCGGCCGTCTATTCGGTCCCTCCACCAAGCAACCTAGTTGTCTCGTTCGACTGGAACCAACTAGGCAGACCCCGGTTGCCAGCCAGTATACCATTCAGAATTATCGTTCAAATATACAGAATGGTAATGGCTGGCACTATCATTGATGAAGGGGCATTTGTGAGTATCCTTTCCTCTATTGCTTGGAAAGCGCTTGGTTCACCTGCACTTTTGCCTGAAATGAGAAATCTATCAGGCTTTGATAAAGGAACCAGTCGACCTTTAGGGATCCTCCCCAATGTGCCCATAACATTGAAAGGGAAGACCGTTCAAATGAACGTGATGGTCGTTCAAGGACCCTTGCATTATAACCTACTCCTTGGACGAGACTATATATATTGCATGGGAGCCGTAGTCTCCTCACTCTTTAGAGTAATGTGTTTTCTGCATGAAGGAAGAGTGGTCAAGCTCATGGACCAACTTTCATTTCCCGGATCACGCATCGCAAATAGTCATGTACCATCCCTAAATGGTCTATTCACGCAAGAAGTGTCTCAACCCATGGTCCGTCCACCTGATGAGCGCGAGTAATCCGGGAGGATATGACTGGAACCCAGGGGGCATGCGTCCTGGTCTGCTTCGGCAGGGAAACTTTGGGTATAGAGTAGGTTTCCGCGGGAGAATATGACTAGTCTGTACCCCATCCATAGAGGAAGAGGGGTTGTTCTAGAATAAGATTCTTTTGTCAAAGTTACGTGAGTTGGCGGGCTACGTCGCTCACCTTTGGTAGACATCGCCGAAGAAGTGTTTTATCCGTGGCCGTGAACGAGACAATCTTTGGGTAACCTGAAAGAGGTAAACCTCTCTCGTTAAAACAAATGTTTTGATGGAAATGAAGTAGAGGTAACCTTGAAATCGTACTTTATGCCTGGGGGCATGCAAACCTTTTGGAGTGCAAGCAAAGAGCGATTATTTATATGTTTTTTGGGTTAGCCGTTTCCTAACTTGCATAAAGAAAGGTGCGGGACAAATCTTTGTGAGATGAAGCTCCATAAAAAATAGAATCTCAATGAGACACTCTTATCATATGACTGGGTTAATCGAGCAGTTTTAATGCGGACTTCATGCTCGTTAAAAAATAAACATAAGCATCGAACAGTTTTAGCACAAAGTTCATGCTCGTTAAAAAATAAACGCAAGATCCGAGCAGTTTTAACGCGGACTTCATGCTCGTTAAAAAATAAACATAAGCAATGAGCAAGTGTTTCCACCAGTGTTTAAGCTCATTTTAAAATAAAAAATGAACCTATCCCGGTAAATAACCACTGTGAATGTAACTTTATCAGCCATTAAAGCCTTGGTCGTGTTTGCACCGTCACCTCCACTTTTCATTTGGCCGATCGTTCACCTCCATATGATTGTTTACCCATTTTGAGGAACAGCTGCGAAGAGTGATTTCACCTAGCCATCCTTGTGACACTGCCGTGATTGGAAAATTCCAACCTGTACCTGGAATCAGCTGCTAACCCTGTTTATCACTCGTTCCTCAAAAGACGAGTCTTCTTTAAGCTCTTTTCAACTGACTCGTAAAATATGAAAAGATTGCCGAGTCCTTGGCCTTCAAGCTCGTTAAAGGGACAGGAAGTGTTATCCCTCCTCTAGATTTTAATCTTTTTGGACCTGAGGGATTATACAAAAAGATCGAGCGCTTGTTTGTTCGGCTTGTTAAAACTATCGAAAACTCATCCCTTCTGTATTGTTTTATACTTTTTCGTACTTAAGGGATTAGATGACGAAAAAGGAATTTTGGAGTTAACTTTATGTACCTTTTCAGACTCTCTAAAAATGAAAAGGACCGAGTTATCTTTGTCGTTAGACTCGTTAAAATCACTAAATAGCGACAAACTTGTCTTTAGACGAGAACGAGTTTCACTATCGCTAGGCTCGTTAAAACATAGCGATGGGCTTGCCCGAAGGAAAGGTTATAGAAAAATCATATGTTATCCTCCTCAAGCTTGACAAAAATAAAGAGGTACTGGTCAGCAATGACTGGGGAAAAATTGGGAGAAACTCAAGAAAACTTTGATGGTAGCAAGTCGCTCTTGAACATGACACTTTTCCTCCGTACCACAATCGGGTTGGGTTGTTTCATTCACCGGCCACATCACCATGGTCTCGCCATACCATCCATAATTGGGGTAATGCTACCGATCCATCGCATCAGTGTCGCCATATGTTCAAGAGAAGTCGTTCAGAAAGAGTCAACCGTGTCCCATCCATTGCCATACATTATCCTTCATCCTTTCATGACCGCCACCCTGAATCATATGTCACAGATCGTTTTCACCTCCATCAAAATCATTAGCTCCGTTCCGTGTCACTGATGTGGGATTCATTAAGGCCCTCCTTTGACAGATCGCTTCTTGTCGACATCAGCTCATTATCCAAGAAGTTGATCTAGGAACAACCCCTTCAGTACTTTGAAGCTTGCATGCCTCAATGGCAAGTTTCTCACTTCCGGGGACAGGTATACATCAATGACCTTCGACCAGAAGATTTTGCGTGGTGTTCGACGCCAAGTCCTTTATTCACACCACGTGAATTGTACTGCAGTACCTTGAGGGTCATTATCATTATCGGTGATTCCTCTCGCGCTTGTTAACGGTTTACCTCATTGACCGGTAATCAAGCAATGTCTTTCCATGTTCGACTTCAGAACAATTCTCACATGGATCGACTTGTATTTAGAGTGAAGACCGAACGAGTTTGAAGACCCCGGATCTAGTTTCATCCATCCGGGCTGCGATATATATTCAGGAAATATAAAGACATTTGACGTGTACATCATTGCAGCAGATGATAATCCTACTCAAAGGATGATAATTTCATCAAAATTATTAGTCTACCATCAGACGATTGTCTGTTCTATGTACAGAAAATGAATTTATAAGTCTGAGCATGGGAATGCCCGCCTCAGCTAGATCATGAAAGCAGTATGAAAAATAATGTATTGTATTGTATCTTATTACAGGTCTCCTCCTAGCATTGGATGAACTTCGGACCCTCTTGGATAAAGCATTTCACCCGATAAACGGCCTCATACTTTAGGGGGCAACTGTTATAGAAATTTTTGTGCCTTACAGCATTGAGCATGAAATGTCCATAATCTAAGGGATCCAAAGTCCCTAAACATGTTGTTCCTACCCCTAGAGGAACAAGGCTAACAAACCACAGCAATTCACAGAAGTTCTCCACCAGAAACTGCTCAAAAACAAGTCAATTCAGGATCATGTCAATGGCTCCACTGACTATCTGCGCTGAATGTCAAAGCCAACACTGGCTACCTGCACTAAATGTCAAATCCAACACTGGCTACCTGCGCTGAGCGAGAGTGGACATGTGGCAAGCTCATTTCTCAAGGTGTCAGAACCCAGGAAGCTTCCAAAATGACACTTGCCTCAGGGAATTCGACTTTGATGAGTAAGAGGTTCCAAATCTCCAAGTGGAAGCAAGAACCTCCAAGTGGAATCAAGAACTGACAGAGGGAGAGGACACTAGTCAGATCTCAAGCTGACTCATCCTCTCTCCAAACATCTATATATGGATCTCTCCTCCATGAGATCTAGAGGCTGGAATTTTGTTATTGCAAAGAATTGCTATTGGTTTGAGACTGGAATCATTGGGTGTTTAATGCTTTGAAGGGAGGTGAAGATAGGAATTCCAATTCGCTAGGAAGGAGATGCTGGATTGGAGCCTTCTGGGTTGTATCTCTTCCTGAACCTTGTTATTCATCAATAAAGCTATCTTGGTTTCTCCTATATACTGATGTATCTTTGATGTATGATTGCATTAGTATGTTTAGTTTACTTCTAATCCTGAACTAGTTATGTTTATGAATCTATGTCTTTGTGTAGTGTTCTTCTCTTGTAATCTTGCAGAGACCTGTTGAAGTTGGGCGAGCGAGAAGACAAGTAGTTGTGAACTCCCAAAGAGAAGAGAAACCGGATCGAGGGACAAACGGAAGACACCGGATAGTCCATCTATCTCTCTTCATTCTTAATTCATAAAGGAAGAATACTAGAATAGCTATCTTTGTTTGTTGCTAAGGCACTGTCACACCTTAGGTGGATAGGATCGTCCTGCATAGGCATTTTTCCCCACAACACAAAGGAAACTCATCTTCAGGCAGTGAAGAGAATTTTCAAGTACCTTCAAGGAACTCAAAACTATGGCTTATGGTATCCTAGAAATACAAATCTCACTCTTCATGCTTATACAAATGCAGATTGGGCTAGAAGCGTGGATGACAGAAAGAGCACAAGTGGTGGTGCATTCTTTATGGTTTCCAGATTGGTATCTTGGTTCAGCAAGAAACAGAGTTTGATTGCTTTATCTACAACTGAAGCGGAATATGTGGCTGTTGCATCTTGCTGCACTCAACTCCTTTGGATGATGCAGACCTTGAAGGATTTTCAAATCACTTGTACACCACCTATCTCCATCCTATGTGATAATACAAGTGCTATCAGCATTTCAAAGAACCCAGTCATGCATTCAAATACCAAGCATATACCTATCAAATATCATTTTCTTCAAGAACAAGTGCTTGAACAAAAGGTAAAGTTGGAGTATGTTCCTTCTGAGGAACAAGTTGCTGATATACTCACCAAACCATTGCCCAGGGATACCTTTGAATACCTCAGGCAAAAGCTGGGGGTAGTTGATGCATCATCTTGTTGTTGAATCTCATCTGTTTCAGAGATTATTGGTTGTACGCGAGTTTCATATGGGGTATACACGAACATTTGCTGGGTTATGGATTGGTCGAAGATCGAATGGCACAGGTTCAGGGGGAGCATATATTCTTCTAATAATGCATTGTTGGCATTATGGTAGAAGATCTTGGAGGAGAAAGTACAGAAGGAGAACATGGATGGTGATCTGAATATTGCTGCTAATATGTCTCTATCTCTTTTGTCAAAGTCATGTATGGCGTATGGTAGTTTATGGTTCTTCTTGAAGAATTTTTCTTTTGCAGATCTGGTCTATAGTCAGGGGGAGCTCATTCAGAAATTTCAACAGGCACTCAGGGGGAGTATGGATAGCAAAGGAAGAGAATATCTTGGTCCACCCTTTGCCCTTGATGTCAAAGGGGGAGAATGACTTTAAGGATCTTGGGGTTGCTATCAAGTCCAAAGGGGGAGATTGTTGGCATTATGATTCAGGTTTGGCGCTATGGCACAGATGTTGTACTTGATGGCAACTCACTCAAGTGGCAGATCTCCGTTCAGGCTCTCAAAATCATAGAAAATGAGATACCCGCAAGTGATCCTAAGAGAAGCTGCAGACCCGCAGGTACGCCGACCAAGAAGTGCAGACATATCCGCAGGTGCTCCATTCAGAAGGTGCGGACCCCAGTTCACTCACTCCAATGCAGAGAAAGTGCGCACGCGTGGGAATTCTTATGTCTGGCCCATGGTATTTAGCCCGACGTTCTTAATCCTATGGTTTTGGCCCGTGGTATAGGATCTAAATTATTGAACCCCGGTTTGGATCCCTTGTATTGGTCTTCGATGGTTTTGTCCCATGGTGTGAATAAGGGCTTGCCTATAAAAAGGAAAGGAGATCACTTGGCTAGTCACTTGTGAAAATTGAATATCTTAAGATCTGAAATTTTGGGTGATCGGTTTTAAAAGCTAGATCTAAATCAAAGTGAATTTTAAGGCGAATCTATTGATAGGTCATGATCTCTTGGGCGCATGATCAGATCAGTGGATCTCACTGTCTGTGGCACATTGGAGGACTGATAATTTGGCTTTGTTCAGAGGTCCGCAGGCGATCAACAGCGCGGGTGCGGGGGTCCGCAACGCAGCAGAAGGCGCAGGTGTGGGGATCCACAGTGCAACAGAAGGCGTAGGTGCGAGGTACGCAGCACAGAAGAAGGCACAGTGCGGAAGTACGGAGGGGAACAGAAGGACCAGGTGCAGAGGTACGCTGTCAGGCAGATAGTGCAGGTGCGGATCTGGGCAGAGGTACGCAGGGCAACAGAAGGAGTAGGTGCAGAGGTAAGCACAGCAGAAGAAGGACCAGGTGCGGATCTGCACAGTTTAGACATAGAAGAGATGTGAAGTTGCGGACCTTTCTTGAAACATTTGTTGGTTGTCTTTTATCTATTGTTGAAGAGTTCTGGGTTTAGATTACTAGTATTGCTGATCTGGTTACTGCATTCTGAGAAGTTATTGGTTGGTTCATTGGTTGATTGAAAAATTTGATTGGGTAATTCACATATACTTGATGATTATTTGATGTTCATGGATCCAGTTTGAAAATTTATGAAAAGTGGTCCTTGGAAGAAAAGAACTAGGGGGTTGTAGCTCCCTTCCAGTAGAGACTAGAAAAACGAGAGAGGGTTGTATCTCTCTGCAGGTTGCAGCCTGCGTACTGGTAAAGGACTGCACCAGTACAAAATCATTGTAACAGAAGTTTCTAATTGAAAGAAGATAGAGACATATTGCAGCAGGTGGTTTTCACCCACATTGGGTTTCCACCTTATATATGGTGTTCTTTGGTGTGTTTATCTGTTTTTCCTGTTCTTTCTCATTATTATATGGTACTGACATACAAACTAATGATCAATATCTGAAGAATAACTTAAAGTATAAATTTGGAATATATATTGAAAAGAATTTGATAATATTGATTCACCCCCCCTCTCAGTATTATTTCCAACACAAAATGACCTCCTCATCAACATAGAGGTGAAAGACAGGATGACTGAAGCAAATACCACAATTGCAGGCCTTAAATCCACACTAATGCTCTATGCACACAGCTAACCTGCTTTATAAAGCTTGTTACCAAGCATAGAGGAGCGTTAGTCACCGTGCTAACTCAAGTTGTTAGACCAGGGGGAGCGTTAGTGAAACTAAGGGAAGTTCAAAAGGTGAAGCCAACGAGTCTGCTCATAAATATCTAGATATTTATCCCTAAATTTGCTCAAGAAAAGCAAGGAAACTCCAAAAATCAAGATATTTGGAAAAATTCCAATCTAAGAATGAAGGCAAATGGGAAAAAGCTTGAAAACAGGGCAGGTTCATGGTTTTTTCCCTAATGAAATCTAGGAGGAGCTTAGCGGCCTTAATTCGATTGCTACATAAGTAGCGAGAGGTCCATTGTGAAAGGGGTCAGAGCATTTGGAAGGATAGCCCATTAATTTTTTGTGAAATTGTCATACACTTGAAGAAGTGAGCTGAAGGAGAGAGAGAGAGAGAGGAAGAAGGGGCAAAGGAAGGTTGATACAACGGATGGTTGTAATCACTCTTCCATTATAAATATAGAACTGCAGTTGTGTTCCCTACTCCATAGTGTCAGTAATGTTGTTCATTTATTTGTTCATTCTGATGCTTGTCGAGATTAGTAGTTAATTTATACACTAATATATGTTTATTATGCATTCTTACATTAGTTTTCAAGAGCGTATGTTGTGATTGTTTTACCTTGTCCTTTGTGTGGGAATTGTCTTGGAGCTGGCCTTGAAGGAGTTCTTCTTGCCGCATAGAGATCTCCAAACAAATCTAGAAGGAACTAAAGGTGATCCTCTTTCCATACCTTGTCAATTTATGTTTGATAGATGAACATGTGTGTAACTTGGTAGCTTTTGCAGATAATCTTACAGTCTGTTGAAGGTCCCAGGAAGGCCTTTGAGGGTAGTTTTCATCTTACATACACCGTGCATTTTACCCCATGGCACTCACCAAAAGTGTCACCAAATAGAGAATTAGTGACGGGCCTTTAACAGCCCTCACCAAACGTTTCATTGAAAATGGATTTGGTGACAAACCTTAAAGGACCATCACTATATACACTTACAACAACATTTTTAACAATGTCACCATATGAGACATTGGTGACGGACCTTAAAGGTTCATCACAAGCATTAAGCATCATAAAAAACTCATTGGAATGATCAATGATAACGAACATTTTTTGACCATCACCAAAAGTAACCAAAAAGAGCATTGGTGAGGGTCAATAAAAGATCATCACTAGAAGTGTCACCAAAGAGAGAATTAGTGATGGGCCTTTAACAACCCTCACCAAAAGTGTCACCAAAGAGAGAATTAGTGACAGGCCTTTAATAACCCTCACCAAAAGTGTCATTGAAAATGACTTTGGCGACAAACCTTAAAGGACCATTACTATATACACTTACAACAACGCTTTTTTAAAGACCGTCACCATATACGACATTGGTGACAGACCTTAAAGTTCCATCACAGACATGATCCTCACTAATGATCTTTTTTCTTGTAATGCATCTTGCAGCCATTCACCAACTCATTTGTAGTGGTATACTTGGATGACATCTTGATCTTCAGCCAAAGTTGGGAAGATCACCTCCACAACATCCAACAGGTTCTCCAAACACTACGGCAACACAAATTCTGTGCCAATTTTGACAAATGCGCTTTTGGCTTGACCCAGGTTCAGTATCTGGGATACATTATTGATGAATAGGAGGTGCATGTGGATCCAGCCAAGATTCAAGTCATTCAGGATTGGCTAGTGCCAACCACTGTGACATAAATCCATAGCTTTTTGGTTCTTTCCAATTTCTACCGTAGGTTCGTGTTCATATTCTCTCATATCAGTTGTCCCTTGAGTCATGTGTCCAAGGGAGGAGCGAAAGAAAAATTCTTTTTGTCTGAATCTCAAGAAAAGAAATTCATAGAGTTGAAACATCGCCTTTGCTCTGCACCAGTGCTCACATTGCTAGACTTTCAACAGCCATTTTAGATCGCGATAGATGCCTCTGACTATGCTATTGGGGCACTTTTTACTCAACAGAGGCATCCAATGGCATATCACAGTGAGACACTTTCAGACATAGTCCAGAAGTATCCCACTTATGAAAAAGAGATGTATTCCATTATGCAGGCCTAGAGAAAATGGAAGCATTACATTTTGGGGAAGGAAACTATCATCCACACAGACCATCAACCCCTGCAGTTTATACAGATAATGTTGCAGACTACCTCAGGCGACCACCGATCATGGCGTTAACCACCATGCTCAAATATTGTGGGCATGAGACTTCTGATTGGCCACTTCTCTACAAAAGTGACCCAGAATTTGGACACACATACCATACGCTCTTGGAGGGTCAACAAGTTCCATATTTTCACCTCTAGGATGCCCTATTATGCCACCAAGAACACCTTTATGTTCCTTCAAGCAAACATGCTAAGATGATTTGGGAAGCACACTACAGTAGGGCCGCTGGGCATTTCAGGGTCAAGAAAATGGTGGCACTACTGCAAAAGTATTTATATTGGTTAAATCCTCGATAGGATGTTGAGAAGTAAATCAGATCCTACACTGCCTGTGCCATTGCCAAACCAACCATCAAGAAGAAAGGCCTCTATACTTTTCTACCTACCCCTAGTTGACCTTGGGAATCTATCTCCATGGATTACATGTCGGGCCTTCCTTCTACTAAGCATGGAAATGATTGTGTTCTTGTGGTTGTCGACAGATTCTTGAAGATGGCCATTATGGAGGCCTACAAGAAGAATATCAAAGTAGAATCCACTACTAAACTCTTCTTTGAATGAGTGTGGGTGCACTTTGGGATCCCATAGTCTATCATCTCATATTAGGACAGCAGGTTCCTTAGTAAATTTTGATCCAGTCTCTGGTCGATGCTGGACACCAAGATCACTAAGTCCACAGCTTTCCATCCCCAAACTGATAGCCAGACAGAGGTCATGAATAGGATGATCGTACACATTTTACGCATGTACAACTCAAAGAATCCACACACATGGGATGAGAGCCTCCCCTATGTCCATCGCAGCTATAACTGGGCTCTCCACAACTCGACTAGCCACAAACCTCTTTAGGCTGGCTTGGGATTCCAGCCACTATGTCCCATTGATGTGGCCATACCATTTGTAGCTACTCGTGCAAATTCGGCTCATGTCCAGTCCGAAGCCGATAAGGCAAACATCTTTATTGAGCACATCCAATATATCCTCCAGCAGTTCCATGACATTCTGGAGAAATCAAATGCCAAGTACAAGTAGTGACATGATCAACATCGGATGCCACACAATTTTCAGGTGGGCAACAAAGTCTGGTTGCATTTGTAGAAGGAATGCCTTACTGGAGCTTATCGGAAACTCAGACCACTCTGATATGATCCTTACACCATTACCAAGGCTATGGGAGACAATGCATTTGAGCTCAGCATTCCCACATTCCTTGGCCTGCACCTAGTGTTTAATGTGGACCACCTTCGACCATACTTCCCACCATTGCTGGACACATCATACATTGCAGAACAACTCACACCTACAAAGTTAAATCTAGATTCCATGGAAGAAGCCAAATCTAATCAAATCATGGACATGTAGATCAATAACACCTGATAGCAAAGGATCCAACTATATCAAGTTGTCAATGTAGGTCAACTCCTTCACCAAGGCAAGTGGCTTTCCAGGAACCAAGTTCAGAAGAAGTTTCCTCATCTCATGGAGGAACTCAACGCAATGGGGACCATTGCTTCCTAAGGGAAGAGGAATGATCCAAGTGGATATTGGTGGCCACCCACCTATTCCACTTGGTCCCCCTCCATTATTTCTTTCAGTTTTTCAGTTTCCGTATTTGTAGCACAATTTACTATTTTTGGCAGTTTTTCGGGTCCTAAACTTTTGGAACCGTTTTGAGGCCCTAAACGACGTTTTTGGGAAAATCAAGAGCAAAAATTGGTCATTCAAAAGTTGTATTCCTCGGATAGATATTTCTAACGAGGTATTGTTCACGTCAAACAAAGATTGTATGCCAAAGTTACGACCTCGGGAAGTTGATGTACCAATTTACCCAAACGAGGCCCACAGTTTGGCGCTTCATCTCCTAGGGTTAGGTTTTTGGATGCTTAGGGTTTTCCATTGTTTCTCAATAATAAATAGGCCTTTGAGCCTCATTGTAACATAGTTAAAAGGCATGTAGCCACCACATCTCTTCTCAGAGATAAGCTACCATCGCCCGAGCTAGTCTTATTTCCATTCTATTTGTAAGCATATTTCAGTATTTGATATTAATGAAATGAAGTGTTATTTCTACTGCATCTTTGTATTTATGGTTATATCTATAATTTTTTGTGTTCCTATTTAAATCCAAATCATATCAGTACATGGTGATTCCGTTTGGATTAAATAATGTGCCTACTATATTTTCCAAAGTTGTAGTTGCGCCCTTTAAAGAATGTATACACAAGTTTATGGAAGTATGCTTCGATGATTGGACAGTGTTTGCGCTATTAAACAAGCATGTGGCAAGCTTAAAGTTGATGTTGGATACATGTAGGCAGTTCCAGATCTCATTGAACTTCAAGAAGTGCATCTTTTGTGCACCATTTGGTATACTGTTGCGACATGTAGTTTGTAAACATGGATTAATGGTGGATCCCGTGAAGATCGCAGTTATTGTGAACCTGCCATCACTAAAAATAGTGAGACAAATGTGCACGACACTGGGACACATTGGCTACTATAGAAATTTTATAAAGGGTTGTGCGCACATAAATGCATCGATGGAGAAATTGTTGAAGAAAGATGTGACTTTTTAACGAAGCGAAGAGTGCGAGAAGAGCTTGGATGTACTAAAAGAGAAGATGGTAACTACGCCTTTTCTAGTTTTCCCAGACTGGAATAAGGGGTTCCATGTACATGTTGATGCATCTTGAATAGCATTGGGTGTAGCGTTATTGTAGCTAGTAGCAAGAGAAATTGATCATCCCATAGAATTTGCAAGCAGGAAAATGTCCAGCGCTGAAAAGAAATATAGCACGACAGAAAGAGAGGGATTAGCTATGGTATATGCATTACAAAAGTTCAGGCACTAATTGTTGGGGGCGCATTTCAAAATGTTCACTAATCACTCCACACTGAAATATTTGGTGAATAAGCCTGTTTTAGGAGGAAAGATCTATCAATGGTTTTTATTATTTCAAGAGTATGACTTCGAAGTTATAGTGAAGCCAAGGAAATTGAATTTTGGGCCTGATCATCTATGAAGAATAGAAATAGGAGAAGAACCCACAAATATCAATGATAACATGCCCAATACATAGCTATTCGCAATTAGAGTTGCAGATGATCACTTCGTGGATATTATTTAGTTTCTAGCCACACGAATGGAACCCCCGGAGTACACTATGAAGTAAAAGAAGGAGTTGGAGATTCAAGTAGCTGATTTCTAGTTGATTGTTGGACACTTGTACAAAATAGGATTAGATGAAGCACTATGCAGACATGTCCCTGAACACAAATGATAGATTATTCTAATAGAAGCTCATGGAGGAGTTGCAGGTGGGCACTATATAGGAAAATTCACTACGTAGAAAATATTGAGAGTTGGGCTATGGTAGCCCACAGTACATAAGGATGCACAAGAATTATGTCAAGAATGTGATGTATGTCAAAGAACAGGAAAGCCATCTAGAAGAGATGAGATGTAGCTAGTACCACAAGTAACCTTGCAGGCTTTTGACAAATGGGCTATTGATTTTGTTGGACCTATCAGTCTGCCAGGAAAGAAGACTAGTGTGAGATATATCATCGCTGCCACTGATTATTTGACAAGATGGACTCAGGCACAACTAGTGAAGGATTGCAGTGAAAAAACTTTTGTGAAGTTCATCTTTGAATATATACTATCCAGTTTTGGCTGCCCGATGATCTTGATGAGTGACCAAGGCACACATTTCTTGAACAAGACCATTAAGGCATTAATTGAGGAATTTCAAGTGTACCACTAAAAGAGCACTCCTTATCATCCTCAGGAAAATGGAACAGTGGAAGCTTTCAACAAGATTCTGGAGAATGCATTGACCAAGGTATGCAATGTGAACAGAGATGACTGGGATTTATGGATTCTAGTGGTGTTGTGGGCATATATAACAACATGCAAGAAACTGACAGGGCAGACACCGTTTAGTTTGGTATATGGACATGAGACAGTTATGTCTATGGAATACATCATGCCAAGTTTGAGAATTGTAGTTGTCAAACACATGGCAGATCCTGACATTATGAAGGATAGAATATCGCAGATACTAGCTCTACAAGAAGACAAGTTCATAGTAGGCTTCCATCAGCAAGTGCAGAGAGCAAGGGATAAATCCTGGCATGACAGGCATATCAAGAAGAAGGCATTCCGGGAAGGAGATCTTGTATTATTATATGACAGAAAATTTGTGAAGTTCCTAGGAAAATTTAAAACACATTGGTTAGGACCATATATCATCAAGCACATCTTTGATGGTGACGCAGCTCAACTCGGGAAGTTGAATGGTCAGTTGATTCTGGGACAAGTAAATGGTAGCAGGTTGAATATATGCAGGGATGACTCTGTCCCTGGAGCTTTGCACTAAAAATGAAGGGAAGGAATTCTTAGTGCCACTTGCAGTTGAAAGTGGGCGCGAGACGATAAACTACTATGTTGAAAATGGACTTCACCGAAGGAATATTACTGTGCGATACTCAGGAATATGATGAAGTCTGAAGGAATTGCAACAAAGAAAAGGTGATTATGCCATGAGGAAAGGTTCGTTGAATTTGGCCAAAAATATTACCATTGGAAGGAAAACTTTACCGTTAAAATGAAATTTTCGTTAAGGGACACGGGTGAAGAGAATTTATGAAGCACAGCTGGTTGTATCTAGCCCCATACCTGCATTAAATGAGAAAATCTTGAGGCAATCATGAGGTTGGAATTCAAATTTTTTATAAAAACCATATCTCACACTACATTTGACACTTTGTTGTTTGCAAAAGTTGATAAATTGCATCTAAGAGTGAAGAGAAGAGAGCTATTATATGTCTGAGAGGAGTTTTGAGGAACTTGTTTGTATATTTGCAGAGAAAGGATTAGCAGGTATTATGGAGGCACAAGAAGTGTGTTGGGCCGCCAAATTAACATACACTTTCACTCCATTTTCACCTTTATCCTCATTTTGTCACCTCATTTCATTGTTGGCATTTTGGCACAGGTGTGGCGCTACGATACAGGTGTTGTCCTTGATGGAAACTCTCTTTGATGACAGATCTCAGTCCAGAATACAAGAATGAAGAGAATTTTCATATACGTAGGTTCATTAAGCCCAAGTTGCGTATACACGCTGGTACGCTATATACTAAGTCGCAGATACGCAGGATCGTTATATACGAAGTCGCGTATACACGCAGTTTCATGAACAGAAAAGAGCGTACATGTCGAGAAGCTTCCTTTTGGTCCATGGTAGTTAGTCCTCGGTACTTGAGCCTATGTTTTTGACCAAGGTATCTCGACAGACGTGTTGATCCCTAGTTTTGAAGTTGTTGGTATTGGATTACTATGGTTTTGGCCCGTGGTATTGAGCAAGGCCTAAGACTATAAAAGGAGAAGAAGATCATTAGGCAAGGGCATCGAAAAGGTCTTGAATATCTGATAAAGAAAGAGGTCTAGTATGCAGGTTCTGGGTTGCTTGATCTAAGCTAAGGAGAGATCACACCGGTTGATGGAAGACTAGATCTAAGGATAGATCGGGATCAAATGGTTTGAATTGAACTATCGTTATATGGTTGATTATGCATATTTTTAGATCTGCATACTGACGCAATGTTATGTTCTGAGTATGACTGATGTCTGGTACAGCTGCAAGTTATGAGAAATTATTTTTAGATCTGTACGTAGGTTGTCTTTGGTAAAAGCGCGTGTATACGCGGGTTGGTTTCATTAAAGTAGTGTATATCTTGGGAAGCTTAATTTTTGGGGTTGCAGTTGGGTCTGACTGTTATTACAGAGTTCTGTAGTCTGCTCTGTGTTCTGGTGACTGGGTGTTGACAGGGTTTCAGTGGTTCAGTGATTCAAAGATTGATGATGCTAGTTGTTTTGTGCTTCAATGATCTGTTATGAAAATTGGATGAATTGTGGCCTTAAGATTGTAATGTTGTGCTTCAAGAATATCCAGTCTGAAAATTGATGAAAAGTGGTACCTGAAGGAAAGAAGATTGTAGGCCAGCACCTACGTACTAGTATCTTAGCTAGTACAAGAGCAAAGGGGGTTGGAGCTCCCTTCCAGAAGAGTCTGGAAAACGAGAGAAGGTTGTAGCCTTCTGCAAGTTGTAGCCTGCGTACTGGTATAAGGTTGCACCAGTACAAAAGATTGTAAACTGAAGTTTTTATTAAAGAAAGATAGAGACGACTTGCAGCAGGTGGTTTTCACCCACATTGGGTTTCCACCTTATATCATGGTGTTCATGTGTGTGGCTTTTATGTGATGATCTGTTGTGTTATACTGCACCTGTTTACTATTAATATGGTTAATAATGTCCTGATGCATTTACTGAAGATAAGCTAACTGAATCATAAGTTTTCTGGTTATACGCTAGTTGCTTTAGACACAGTGGCATGTACACACTGGTTCACTTAACTGAAGTAGCGTATATGTTTCTGAGTATGAAATTGAAAAAGTTTTATTGATCTGATAATACTGATTCACCCCCCCCCCCCTCTCAGTATTATTTCCTACATTCATCACATTATCTTTACATAACCCTATATCTCCATTACCATATGGGTTCATATTTTCATTTTCCAAAGTTATTAATTTTATGTATTTAAAGTGAATTTATGATTAAAAGTTATAAAAATAACAGTATTTTCTTATACCTAAAGGTGGAATGAGTTTGGTGGCATGTGTAGGTGATTTGGAATGTTCCAAGACACTCTTATGTGGCCTCCAAGACTCAAATTCGAATTCTCTTGAAGATTTGAAGGAGATTTGGGATAGGGGTCAAGCATATCTCATGGAGAAAAATCATGGATAAAGGAATATGTGTCTCATATTGGTTGTAACCATATGAAGGATTTGTGGATCTAGGAGGGATTAGTGGATCTCCATTAATGAGTTAGTTGCTTATGTTTTTGTATAAATAGGAGTACCTCTTCCATTCCAAAGGGAGGACTCTTGGAGCATGTATCCTAACTTATGATGAAATAGAATAAATTTTTCTTTGTAAAATTTTAGTATAAATCGTCTTAATGTACCATATGAATTTATGTAATAGTTTGTCACTTTGTTCTTAAGACAATTGAGCTCACTCTAAAAGGATCAAAGAAACATTTTATTTCATCATATATTTTATTTCATTATAGATTTTATTTTCATTTAATTACTTAGATGTTTGAAGATTTTTCATTATTAATGAATGAATTTTAGTTTAAATCTTATCAGCATATGAAAGGACAAACAAGGGTCTAAGTTAGGCTCTCTTCCATTTGATATGAGTGATAATTGAAATTCATTCTCTTTTTCTATTTTCAAGTTATTTATGAATTCTTGATTTTTGATGCTTATGAATGAATTATAGTTGAGTTCTAATCAAAATATGAGGGGACAACCAAGAGTCTAAGTTAGGCTCTCCTTCTATTTGTCTGAACAATAATTAAAGTTCATTTCCTTTCTTTATTTCAAGTTATTTTTGAGTTTATGCAATGGTAATGTTGTTGGAATAGAACTATGAGGAAGGACAACCAGGACGTCCTAAGTTAGGAACCTCTTCTCTTGCTTTCTATACATCACATACTTCTGCTATTTAGTTTCTCTTCTTGAGGATAGTACTGTGGGGAAGGACAACCAGGACCTCCCAAATTGGGAGCCTCTTCACTAGCTTGTTGCATCTTGAACTAGAAACGTTTTAATTTTAGAAGTTATTTGTACTATGCATTTCCATTCTTTATTTCAATTCTAAACAAACATCCTACAACAGTCTCATCTAAGGTCCCGTATATTTTGGCTTTCTTCTAAGTTTATGAAACCCCCAGATTGACAAATTAAATGACACGGATTTAACATACAATTAAACACCCAACAAAGCGAAGGTACCCATGTCCCCAAGGTGCTAGAGGTCGCCAAGAAAGTGGGTACCCACAGAACCACAACCACATAAGAAGAAGGAAAAGATACCAGCTGAGGTCTCTGGAGTAGAACTCAGAACGTCCCCGAGGAAGAAAACACAGAAGAAAGTTTGCACGAAGAACAAAGAAGATAAGGGGAAGAAGCTTGTGCATAAAGGAAATAAGTTGATGCAAGAGAAAGTGCCTCAGCAGATTAACGATAGTGAAGAGGATGTTGAATTTCATCGCATGGAGAGAGAGGGCGAAGAAATTCCCGTTGTGCTCCCACCTTACATGCCACCAAGGAAACCAAATGCCAAGTTGGTTAAGGAACCAGAGGAGGGTAAGACTACCATGTACACTCCATTGTTGTCAGAGGAAGTGTTGTTTGATGGTGAAGTGTTGGGGAAGATTCCCCAGTTGAATATGGAATACTGAGACTTTAAATATTGGAGAAAATACCCTCAATTTGAACCAAGAAGATATCTAAAGCAGGTTCGGTACCCAGAAAGTCGATTCACAAGGTTGGAACTAGACTAGTGGGCTGTAGGATTGCGGAGAGTGGGCCTCTTGAATATGTTGAATGTGCCACACTTCAGCCGAAGCACATCTAGTACAATCTGTGTGTGACAAATCCTCGCACTGGTACATGATGGATGTAGTTGGTTAGGGACGAGGATCCCGATCAATGAGACGTTAATCAGAAAAATTACAGCATTGCCTCATCAAGAAAAAAAACCCCATAGAAGAATTTGTGGGCAAGAATAAGGACAAGGTGATGGCACAAATGATGAAGGAAAAGTTTGGATTAGTGAAGAAGTCACGGTAATTTGATATCAATTCCATCAATGACCAAGGAGTGTGTTTCGCCGCGCACATTTAAGTAGGGTAAAATAATGAGGTAGTGCAGGGCCAATGACGTGCCTACAATTTTAGTATCTTTCGTTGCACAGTGCAGCGCAGGAGTCCAATTTAACTATGTTTCCTATCTGTGCAAGGAATTTTTGGCAAACTGTAGGAAAGCACAGGAAGAGGGGAAGGCGTTCCACTATGCTTGGCCTTTAATCTTGATTATGCTAATTGTGTGGAAAGAACCAAAATACTCATAGTTTCCATCTGTCAAGGTGGTTGTTTGTGAGACAGCGAGGTATGCCTCCCTCTGGTTTACTAAGGAGCTGACGCGCACAACAAAGAATAGGATTTTATTTGTGGTGATGGAAATGGATATACACATGGTGGTGAATCAGCATCCAAGGTTGTCACCCAATTTATATAAGTAGTATTGTCACATTGCGGACTTCAAAGAAGACTTCCACAGAGCCTATGTGAGGGCAATGAAGGACTCGACTGGGACATGGCACCCATTTGCATACTTAGTAACTGAAGATGATTTTCTCGACGTAGTACAGCAATGGACGGAAGAATGGATGACTCCACCCGATGGAGTGGTTGGAACAGAGAAGAGTACCCCACAAGATGCAGGTACAAGTGGAAAGGATGCAAAGATAGAAACAGAGGAAATAGAGCAGGATCATGAGGAACCCCTTAGTGATGTAGGAGTATCAGAGGATTCACCTTTTATTGTCAGAAGGAGAGACACAACAACTATGGAAGGAAGGAGGAAAAAGCAGAAAGTGGATAATTCCAAGGGCGCAGAAGTGCTTTTCCTCACTGATGGGGACATCGATGTAATCAGAGAGAAGGTTTAGGAGATCACAACAGAGACTTGGGACATAATTGATGATCGATATTGAACGATATTGGCTGAGGTACAGTAAGGCATCATGGAGCTGAAGGCATTTCTGCAAGTAGAAAAACAACCATAAAAAATAGCTTAGCCACTGCAAGGAGAGTGAAGAATAGAAACGCAATTCGGCATTAGAATTTTGCAAGTTCCAGCTAGAGCACTACAGCGGTACACACCGGAGGATAGAGAATGATCCAAAGCATGGAAGATCATTAACATAAACATTGTCACATTTCCCATTCAGGTGTCGCATAAATTCCATCAAAGTTTAACAACAAAGTTGTAGGAGCAGGAACAGCGAAAATCAGCATTGACGATGCAGATGGAAAAGGAGAAATTTTCGCTAAAGAAGGAGATGGATTAGGTGGCTAAAAAATATACGATGTATGTCAGCAACAAAAATAGTTGTAAAAGGCCATCAAATATAGTTGCAACATAGTGTTGGATGTGAAGGTTGGTGAGGAGGAACCAACATAAGAGAAGGTCGCGAAGCTCGCCCTTGCGATCAAGGAATCAAAGAATACACTGGTGAAGATAAAATTCGAGTACGAAGTGTAGATATAAGAGTTGTAAATAATTTTGTAGCCAACCATGCCACCAGAAGTGCGAGAGAAGAAACAAAAATACTTAAATTCATCAATGAAAGTTATCTCTAACACAGTGGCGGACTGTGGGAAATTATTGGATGACACGATGCAGACTTGGACCTTACTAAAAGAGGATCCAAACATCCAAAAGATCGAGGATGAATTACAAGTGAAGCAGAAGTAGCGTGACAATATCTTTCCAGTTGTAAAGACCCTACTATTCTTGTAGAAACTCGCTAGTGTTACTGAAGGAAATAATTTCCAAAAGCAGATAGATGATCTTCGGAGGAAGGAGAAATTTTTCCAAGCAAGGACTCACCCATGGCAAGATGACACCCTCAGAATTTCTCAGGTAGTGGATGAAAGGCTCAAATAACTGAAGAAAAGGGAGGCAGAAATACTGCAAAAGGTTGTTGGCCTAACCACAAAGGCGTTGTTGGAGGAGGTGCAAAAACAGGAGAAGCAAATTGCAGAAACAATTAGTAGTATAATGTAGTCTACAACGAAATTGCAGCGAAAATCAAGGGAACCGTAGTTGAGTGACTCGGGACGAGTCATGGGTGAGTGTTTGGGGCCTGTTTGGGGAAACCAAACTTGGTCCAAGTTTTTGTCAAAGACTGTGCATTTTTAGGAGCGAAGCGCGTGGAGCTGGGGAAGTTCTATTCATTGTGCAGTGTTTAGGGGCCTTGGCATGAGTCAAAAGTCCCTTATTTTGTAACAGGTTTTAGGTATTAATATATTGTTTTCTCGGATCCATGGTTTGTGGACCGTGGTCTTGTAGTAAGGAAGCCTATATAAATAATATGTAATACTTTGTCAAATATAACTAACTAAGCATATATTGTTCGTATTCTCTATCTTCAGTCTCTATTTTTGGGGAAGGCTCCACAATTGAGTGCGTAGAGGCCTTGAAGAGTTTGCAGCTAAGTGCTTATATTACATGCAGTTGGGTGTGCGGGTTAGGGAAGAGCATTTATTGAAGATCCTTATTAATAAAGAAGACATTTTGGCGAAGCATTGTGTATCTTTCTGTGTTCATTCTCTGTTGTTATTGATATCATTATGCATGTTTTTTACTAAATTATGTGAAATAATACATGTTATATTTTTTTCTGTTATGACTATGTGTTAAGTACCAATCTTTAAGGTTAATAATCAGCATGAATTTATTCATGCACGTAGATTTGTAGGTAGATATAAGAAATAAGTGAACACCTGGATGCCATAGTGCGCATATCCCTCTGGCTGTAGAAACCTAGTTATACAACCTCCCATAACTACTTGAGGTGAGACTACAATTTGCTTGCAGGTTGTTGTTGAAAGGGCTAGTGGTTGAGGATTTTCTTTGTGTGCAAAACACTCTAAACCTAGATCAAGCCCCCTTAAACCAACAGTACTTCAATGTGAAGGGCTCTTCACTAACTACTCTTCATCACTACCCTCACTATTCTCCACATGGCACACTCGTTCCTCTTGCTGCAGTATCAGAAAAAGTCCTCTCAGGCGCTTCTACCTCTCTGTCACTATGGGCTCCACTCACAGCTTAATACTCTCACACATTTTCTCAACTCCCCCCAGCTCAATGGAAATTCTATTTTTTGTTCTTGTGCTACACTAAGCTTAATGTTGTCTTTGTCGCCATCCATAATGCCCAAGTGTGTACTCCTAGCATGGCACTCCATTCTTTTGTTGCATCACACTTTACAAATTATGTCTCTACATTAAAACATAAGAATGGGCTCCGTTCATTTCATCATCTCACTGTATGACTCTCCATGCTGAGAGTTTAATCTTAGTCCACATGCACACTCCACTGAGACTCCCCATGCCTACTCATGGCTCACAAAGCTTGACTGTAATTCCACATGGCTTCTATGTTTTTCATTTATTTCTATAATACATGCACGGGATATCATAGATGGCTTTCTTTCAACATCGAGACAAGCCCAGCAGTTTTTTGACAGTAGCCATTACTCATATGACTAACTCCTTTGTTCCACATTCAATCCTACAGTTGTTGACCCATATGCCTTTAACTCTTTGTATTACGCCATATCAGATCTTTGCCTTATTGGAATTTTATTCTAACATCCTTGGCCCTTTTTATTTAGCCCTTTTCTATTTTCCTCCATGGGACTGCTGCTTATGACCATCGATATAGCACTTAGGTGCTAAGTCCTTTATAATCCTACTAGGGGCCTTTCTCCTAGTATTATTTCTTTGCACCCTTAGTTTTCTCAATTTCTTCTTGACGATGTGCTAACACATTGAAGCCCCTTCCATTAGAACTTTATCAAGTGATATAAAGTGTTGACGTCCTCAATCCTCTAATCACCAACTTATAATATGATGTCATCACTACCACATGGTGACTCTTGAGTGTTTAACATGTGTCACCCAAATATGGCCCATTAGAACTCCCAATATGGTTGAATATGCATGTCATGTGTCCTGTCATACTAACATGTCATGATGATGTCAGCTTCCACTTGTCCCTTATCATAGCCAATCAGATCCTGCCATGTGTCCTTATCAAATCCAACCAGATGTTGCCATGTGTCCTTATTGGGACCAATCATATGCCACCACGTTTCCTTCTAGAGGAGAGAGAAAAGGGCTTGCCCAACGTTGCTTTTGTGACAAAATCTTTTGTTAATTATCTTTTGGCCTTCCTGACGTCTTTTAAAACTATTGACACTTTTAAAATATCGCAACTCTTTAAAGGTTTGCACATGAAGAATTTTTTATTCTCCAATTACTGATATTCCTGATGTTTCAATGCTCTGATATTCAAGACCTCTGATATGCAATCCCTGATATGGATATACTATGATGTTGCAATGTGCTAGTATGCCCAACCTATGATATATGATCGATGATATTTCTGATCTTTGGGGTTGCGATCATCAATATGTCGATACTCTAATGTTGTGATGCACTGGTATGCCCGACCTCTGATATGTGATCGCCGATATGGCTAATCTTCGAGGTTGAAATCGCTGATATGGTTGGCCTATGATCTTTTGATCTCCGATATGCCTATATTCCTTCCTGCCTAAGGCTTTAAATCCCTGAACTTCAGCGGGCCATAACTTTTGAACCAAGAGTCCATTTTTGGACTTCTTCATATCATTGGAAAGATTATTTAGATAACATTCCAATGGGGAGGATCCAATATACTATTTTATTCCTTTTGCTACTTGTGAGGTGACTGCAAACTTCTCTGCCCATTGACACTTTGGCTAGTTGAACACCAACTACCATGATAATGATTTTATGGCTTCTTCAGTAAGCCTGCAGTTACCAGGGATTTCCATCCAAGCACCCAATCATCATGCTAACCCTTGTTTGACATCAATGATAACACTTACACAACCACCTATACACCATCAAATGTCCAACAATCTCCCCCTTTGGCATTGATGGCAACACCATAAGCTCCCCCTTGAGCTTGGCACAGTCTACTCTGATGCCAATCTTCTCCCCCTTTGACATCATTGGCAAGAATACTTCACAAGCACTCCCCCTGAACCATTGTAGTCTAGTCTCCCATGAATTCTACATGCTGAGTTGTTGCCACCACCTACCAAAATGGTCATTTGGAGGGAGGAGTCACAACTCTTATGTGCTGCCTGAGATACTCAAATGGTTCCTTTTCTAGTGGCTTGGTAAATTTATTTTCCAGTTGCTCTTTAGTGGGTATATATACAAGTTTTAAAATGTTGGTTGCAACATGTTCCCTCAAGAAATGATACTTGGTAGTAATATTCTTAGTCTTTGAATTTATGACTGGATTTTTAGAGATGTTGATCGCACGTGTGTTTTCACACATTATTGGAATGGTACCAGACAACTCTACCTGTATATCTTTTAAGAGTTTCTTCATCCATATAATTTGTGTGCAATAGGTAGTAGTAGCAATATACTCTACTTCAATAGTCAACAGAGATATAGAACCTTGTTTCTTACTGACCCATGACACCAAGCATTCACCCAGAAAGAAATTTGCACCATAAGTACTTTTTCTGTCATCAAGGCTTCCAGCCCCAATCTACATTTGTGTAGGCATTCAAATTGAAATATTCACTCTTAGCATACCATAGTCCATAATTTTTTGTACCTTGAAGATATTTGAAGATCCTCTTGACAACAACAACATGGATTTCTCGTGGAAAAGCCTAAAATTTGACCATAATCCCCACTGCTTGCATGATGTCTAGCCTCGAAGTTGTTACATACAATAGGCTTCCTATCATTGACCTATATTTAGTCTTATTTACTGGTAGTGTTCCATCTTCTTTGCACAATTCGTAACCTGTACTCATGGGCGTGTTGATAGGTTTGCAATCTTCCATTCCAAATCTCTTCAGAGTATCCTTGAGATATTTGGATTGGGATATAAACACTCATTGTGGATACTGGGTAATTTTCGACCCAAAAAGAAGGACAGTTCTCCAATCATGGACATTTCAAACTCTATTTGCATACAATTTGCAAATCGATGCCCCAACTATTCCACATCGCTGCCAAATATTATATCATCCACATACACAACCACTATCAGTAGATGGTCAACTTCAAAGTTTTCATAAAGATTATTTCAATTGTGCCTTTCTTAAACCCTTATTACTAAATATACCTATCCAACCTTTCATACCAAGCTCTGGGGGCCTATTTCAAACCATACATGGCCTTCTTTAGTTTGCATACGAGCCCTTCATCAGAGGAGAGAAGAAATCCTTCTAGTTGCTCAATGTAAACCTCCTCTTCTAAATCTCCATTGAGAAAGGAAGAATTCACATCCATCTGATATACCTTGATATTCTTATGGATGACAAGAGCAAGAAATATTCTTATAGCTTCCAGTCGAGCTACTGGTGCAAATTTTTCTTCTAAATCTACCCCTTCTATTTGGGCATACCCTTTGCAGAAAAATCAATCTTTTTTCCTAATTACTTGACCCTCTTCACTTAGTTTATTCTTGAAAACCCACTTGGTTCCAATAACATTTTTGTCTCTCCACCTTGGAACAAGCTCCCATGTGTCATTATTTTCAATCTAGTTCATTCCTTCATTCATGGCTTTCGCCTAGAACTTATCTTCACTTGCTTGACAAAGGCTATTGGGTTCTATCTATAATAGTAGAGCTAAATTTGCATGACTTGTATTGCCCACAAGTTTCCTTCTGGTCTGGACCCCCTGTCTTTGATCTCCAAGAATCTGAATCTCAGGATGTTCCTTTTGTACATACTCAGAGGGTGTCTTTGTCCTTAAAGATGTGCTTACTTCCTCACCTTCATTGTTTGAATCTATTTCATTCAGATCAGCGGGCCTCAAATATGAGCTTTCTTCATCATCTGAGTTCATTTTTATTTTAGAGGATTCAGGTTGTGAACCTACTTCATCTACTATTACATCAATGTAATGCTCAATATTCCTTGTCCGCTTGTTGTAACACTTATATCCTTTTCTTTGAATACAGTTTCCGAGAAATATTCCTTCGTTGTTTGTGAGTCAAACTTCTCAATGTTATTTTCATTCCTTTTAATGAAGTACGTGCTCCCAAACACCTTGAGGTGTTTAACTGATGCAGATCTTCCCTTCCATAACTCATAGGGAGTTTTATCACTATTAGCCTAAGTTGAGCTCTGTTTGACAGATATACTATTGTATGGGCTAATTCTCCCCAGAATTTGTGAGACACTCTTGCTTCAGTTAACATTGCTCTAGCCATTTCCTAGATTGTTATGTTCTTCCTCTCTACTACTCCATTTTGCTGAGGATTTCTAGCCACTAAGTATTGCCTCCTAATGCCTTGCTCTTCATAGAATTCCTCAAACTCTCTTGAGTTTTACTCTCCCCCTTTGTCTGATATTAAGCATTTTATCTTCAAATCTTTCTCATTTTCTACCTGAGATTTAAATTTCTTGAAATGCTTTAATGGATCTATTTTTTCTTTTAAGAGTACAATCCAAGTAGCCTTGTTGAAATCATAAATGAGAAACATGAATTATTCTTCTCCTTTTGAGGTATTTGCTCCTGAATGAGCTCCATAGGTGTGGATGAGGCAAATTATTTTGATTTGAAATGAGTTCTAGCCTACTTGCCAAACTGACATGATTTGTAGATTGTGTTATTGGGTTTCAACATTCTTGGTAATCCATTCACTACTCCCATCTTTCTTACTTTTAACAAACTGTCAAAATTCATATGCCCAAGTCTCTTGTACCACAACTGTGCTACACTTGTTTTACTTAAATAGCAGTTAACCCTGTAATCATCAAACACGTATACATTATTTTTGGTTCTGGTTTCTTTTCCCACCAGTTTTCCATTCTTTATGTTGCGGATCTCACGGTCTTTAGATCGAAAGGTCACATTATAGTCATTATCACACATTTAGCTAACATTGAGCATATTGTGCTTGAGACCTTCTACATACAGCACATTTTATGCTTTTGTTTTTTTATCAAGACTCACTACACCTTTACCCTAATTCTTGTTGGAGCATTGTTTCCAAAGGTGACATTGCTTCCTCTTCCCTTTTCCTTAAGCGATAGAAAATTCATTTTGTCCCTAGACATATGTTTGGAACAACCACTATCCACATACCATGTTTTCCTTGGTTATGAGCTGATAAGGCAAGTCCACACCACATGCCTTCTCTATCCTTCCATTTCCAACTCCCATTATCCTTCTGGATAGCTGATTGTCTATCATATTAGGACTTAGACAGGTGTTCAAACTTGCATCTACACTCACTTGCTTTGTGCCCAAAACTATTACATTTGAAGCATTCTACTTCACTTAGTAGGGGAGAGAAGACATTTCAATTTCTAAGAGAGGAATCTTAAGACTTAGAAATCTGGTGCGTATTATATTTGAATCTCTTTCAACTTTAATCCTTCTACAATCAATCGATTTATGTCCAAATATATGACTCTTATAGTAGTGACCATAAAACAAATAGGCATGCCTATTGTTAAAAGCATTATGAGATTGAGTAGAAAAACACCTTGGTTGTCTAATTGATTGGTTCATTCTCCATTAAAGATCTCCTCTTTGTTTTGCTGCTCTTTTGTCTTCATTAATTCTTTCATGATGCTTCCTCCTCTGGCATTATGGTTCTTCGAATCCTGCAGACCTAAAATTTATCTTCCCAATAGAATATTTTTGTGTCTTAGATTATCCCAGACCTGTTTTGATTCCTGAAGGCCTTTGACTATTCAAGATCTGATCTTGTTTCATTGTCCCTTCAAAAAAAAATTCATTTAGAACCTTCTCGTCCTTTATTTTCTCAAGAATGGTTCTCAGAGAGACAACCTCTGCTTCAAGACTCTGATAGTTCTCTTCCCATTCTTGAATCAAATTTTAAAGAACTTCTTATTTTCGTTTGGCCTCCTCCAACTCTACTTTCAAAGACAAGATATCATCTTTGCATATTTTTCACCTCATCACCTCTCTTAACTTGATCACCTCTAGTTTGAACTACTTGTTCTCCTCTTCCAGACTCTCACAGTTTCCTTGATTTTCTTTCAGTAAAAGGACTAGGCTTTCCTTGCTCTTGATAGCTTCTTCAAGCTTTTGTTTTTGATATGAATACTCCTCATTATCAGTGTTATACATGCCTTCCTATGCAAGTTGTAATTTTTCCTTTAGTTGCTTGTTCTTCTTCCTTTCTTTCTTTAATTCATTGAGGGCACTGATAAGTTCCCCTTCATGGTCTACTACTCCTTCTTCTTCCTCTTTAGACTCCATAATACCTTCTTTCTTAGAGTTTGCTTCAAAGGCCATAAAAATATACTTACCTAACTCATTCTCTGATGAGTCTTCACAGATTGGCTCTGGTGTTGAGCTATCTTCTTTGGAGTAGAACCCCTTCTTCTTATAGGGATTTTTCTTCTGATGTATCTGGGACTTGTTTCCAAATTTCATATCCTCTTCCCTTTTAGCCTTTTCTTTATAATGGAAATTGGAAGAGAAATGTCCAACTTTTCCATAGTCAAAACATTTAAATGGAAACTTCCCTTTATATTTTCCTAAGCCACGCTTCAATCTTCTGACTAGTTGAGCCAGCTCCTAATCAGATTCATGACTGGAGTAATCTTGATTATCTTTGTGCTCCTTTCCCTTTTTGGATACTTTGAATGTCGCTTCCTTTGGTTCAAACTTTTCTATTCCTACTCTCATCTCATAGGTTGTGAGAATACCACGTAGCTGATCCATCTTGAGATTCTTTAAATTAGCCATTTCCTCAATAGCTGAGATTTTGGCATTAAATCTCATGGGTAGATATCTTAATATTTTCTGAATGATCATCTCTTCCTTGACTTCTTCACCAAGTCCTATAATCATATTAATCACTTCATCAACTCCTAAGGAAGTATTCTTCTATGCTTTCATTCCCATTCATTCTCAAGCTTTTAAACCTCATTTTGAAAGTCTGAAGTTTTTCTTGCTTGACTTTGTCATCTCCTTCATGACACTGGTTGAGTTTTACCCACATTTCATTAGTGAACTTACAATGCATAACTTTTACTAGTTGACTAAGACCAAGGATAATGGCATGCTTGGCTTTACCATTTCTCAAATATATTTTTTTTCCATCTGCATCAATGGGATGAATATTATGGAAATTGTATTCTACTAGTACTGAAGTCCAAACATCTACTCCTAGGGAAATAAGATACACTTCCATTCTCACTTTCCAAAAATAATAGTTGGTCTCATCAAAGAGTGGTAATATAATTGAGTAAACTTCTAGACTCTCTTGCCTAGACATAATTCCTTATAGATCTACCTTCTAGTGTTTAAATTGTTGCTGAAAGAACCTAGGCTCTAATACCAATTGCTGGAAAAATGAATTGCTAAGAGGGGGGTAAATTAGTAATTAAGAACTCTTTTTTATTTTTGTTACAATTCTTATAGTCCCTTCTTATGTTCTTTAACTTGTGAGATCATTCATTCACAAAACAACGAAGCAATAATATTTCAGACACACATATTCAAATAGCAATCACATCAGAAGCACACATTTGACACAGTGTTTTTCACATGGAAACCCAGAGGGAAAAAACCACTAATTTGTTGTTTGTTTTATGATGTAAATTAAGCACCCACTTAATTACATTTTTTTGTTTGTGAGCACCCACTCACAGGAGGAACTGACCGCCTTTGTTTAGCAAGCACCAACTTTCCAAGAGGCACCAACCTACCCTTGCCAATGTTCTACTATTTCATACAATTTTCAAACTAAAAACAGAGGTATACAATTATAAAATTAAAATACCAATAAATGGTTTTCTACAGATTCAACCTCTGTACTCTGCTTTTTATGCTCACTTGTAGCAAATATCCTCTTGCTCCTCACAGCAACACTTCCTCTGCACTATGATTTCATTGTCAAGGGCTCTTCACTAACTTCTCTCCAGCACTACCCTCGTTATTCTCCACACAGCACACTCACTACTCTTGATTCACTATCAGAAAAATTCCTCGCATGTGCTTCAACCTCTCTGTCTAAGTACTCCACTCACGGCTCAATATTCTCACACATCTGCTCAACTCCCCCTATCTCAATGGAAGTTCTGAGTTTTGTTCTTGTGTTGCACTGAGCTCAATTTTGTCTTTGTCACCATCCACACTTGCCGAGTGTGTACTCCTGGCATGGCACTCCATTCTTTTGTTGCATCCCACTTTACAAAAAAATTTGTTGCATTAAAACATAAGAATGGGATTCATTCACTTCATCATCTCACTAAGTGACTCTCCATGCTGAGTGTTTAATCTTAGTCCACCTGCAGACTCAACTGAGACTCTCTGTGCCTACTCATGGCTCACATAGATTGACTATAATTTTGCATGGCTTCTCTATTTTTCATTTATTTCTATAATACATGCAAGGGATATCAAAGATGGCTTTCTTTGACAGTAGCCATTACTCATGTGACCAACTCCTCTATTCCACATTCAATCCTGCAGTTGTCGACCCATACGCCTTTAACTCTAGTGTTACACTATATCGAAGATTTTCCTTATCGGAACTTTATTCTTAAGATAAATTATGAAAATAGTGAGTTCTGATGTCCTTGGCCCTTTTTGTTTAGCCCCTTTCTATTTTCCTCCATGGGACCGCTTCCTATGACTGTCGATATAGCACTTAGGTGCTAAGTCCTTTAGCATCCTGTCGGGGGCCTTTCTCCTAGTGTTATTGCTCTACACCCTTAGTTTTCTTAGTTTCTTCTTGACCATGTGCTAATGCATCAGAGCCCCTTCCATAATAACTTTATCAAGTGTTACAAAGTGTTGACATCCTCAATCCTCGAATTCTCGACTTTTGATATGACGTCATCACTGCCACATGGTGACTCCTGAGTGGTGACATGTGTCATCCAGATATGGCCTATTAGACCACCCAATATGGTTGAATATACCTACCACATGTCATATCGTACTGCCACGTCAAGCTAACATCAGCTGCCACTTGTCCCTTATTGGAGCCAATCAGATCATGCCATGTGTCCTTATTGGATCCAACCAGACGCTACCATGTGTCCTTATCAGGACCAATCATATGCCACCTCGTGTCCTGCTAGATGAGAGAGAAAAGGGCTCACCCACATTTGGTTTTACGATGAAATCCTTTGTTAATTCTCTTTTGACCTTCCTAGCAAATTTTAACGCTATCGGCACTTTTAACATATCCTAACTCTTTAAATATTTTCACACGAAGTATTTTTTATTCTTTGATTTTCGATATGCCTGATGTGTCGATGCTCTGATATGTAGGACCTACGATATGCGATCGTCGATATAGCTATACTATGATTTTTTGATGGACTTGTATGCCTCACCTCTGATATGTGATCATCGATATGGTTGATCTTTGGGGTTGTGATCGCTAATCTGTTGATACTCTGATGTTGTGATGCATTGGTATGCCAAAACCTTGATATACGATCACTGATATAGATGATATTTAGGGTTTTAATTGCTGATATGGCTGGCCTTTGATCTTCCAATCTCCGATATGGCTATATTCCTTCCTGCCTAAGGCTCCAAATCCCTGAACTTCAGCAAGCCATAACTTTTGAACCAGGAGTCCATTTTTGGACTTCCACATATTGTTGGAAAGCTTATTCAAAGAACTTTCCAATGGTGAGGATCCAATATAGGATTTGATTCCTTCTACTTCTTGGAAGGTGATTGCAAACTTCTCTACCCATTGACTCTTTGGCCAGTTGAACACCACCTATCATGATGATCATTTTATAGCTTCTTTAGTAATCCAGCAACTCCCATGGAGTTTGATCTGTAGATGAGATCTAAAACAATTAATAAGTTATTACAGACTTATGTGCATGGATTATTCTATGTCATTATATGCAATGGATTGATAAGATTGTGAAATGCACAGATAATGAAGTAGTAAACAAACATAATATATAACACATGACACAGCAAATTTAATAAGGAGTTCACCCAATACTCCTGGGCTACATCTCCTGGTCTAGCCTTTAGTGGTGGCCTCTCTATTATGTCTTCAAGAAGAGTTTTGTTTAAAACAATGAGCTCAATTTGAGCCTCGCACACAAACAGATTATAACAAGAGCTTCACTTGAATCCCTCAAGCTTCCTCTGAGTACACAAACTCCCACACAGCTCTCAATTTGTCTCGCGTTTTCTTTTGAACACTACCTACCTATTTGTGCTATGTTTGTGGCTTTTAAAGCCATTTTGGGTTGTCTATTCGTTTCATCTCCTTGTCCTTCAGTCTCCCAGGCCTCTATCCGTTCGAATCCCTCTTCCAGCATTTCCCAGGTATGTCATAGTGCCTAAAGGGGAGGTGTCCACCGATTCCATAATGGAAGAATTCCCGGGTCCCTTGAACTTCATCTGATTCCCAAATGTGGTTGTTTTTCATCAACACAGAGAAATAGGCATAAACAGGAAAAATCTACCAAAACATGATATGTCGGACTTCAAAGTCCTTTAAATATGGTTTAATCCCCTATCGGGTCCGCCCACTAGTCTCATATTGCATATCAGGATGGTTCTACCTCTGTGTATTTCGTTTAATATGAAAATACACAAAAACGTTGTAAATCCCCGCATTCTAGACTTGAAATTATGTCTAATATTGTTAATGAACCCTCTCAAGTCCGCAACATCGCATCAGCACCTTTCCCTTTGGTTTTTTGTTTTTTCGCGAAAATGTGATTTACAAAGGAAAACATAGTTTTTCGAACTTCAATATATATGCAATTCTACCTATCGGATTATTGGGTCCGTAATATCGTTGCCCTTATGGGTATCGGCCCCGCTCCATGGCATAGTTCCGATGCAATGCAGTGATGCGATATATCAGAATCGCTCATCGCAATAACTCTCATGCCATTATAAAGTGCTCCTCTGTATACTCTGATAGTGATCCGCTGATTTAATATGGGTCATTGATCTATGTGCTTCATCGGCGGTCCAGATTCACTCTGCCATTCGCTCATCGCAATATATATATATAAAGTGTCGATCCCTGCCGATAGCGATCCGTCGATCGCATTCGCAAGACTCATGTGGATCCCACCAATCTCTGCTAAAGGTCACCGCCGATTGTGATTATCAATCCGATCTGGACTATTGATTAGCCAGATCGGATGGTTATAGTGCATCACTTATTCCACCTGTCTTTTTATTGATTTCACGTGTTTTGGGCCTCCCGATAGTGTTTCTCCACCTCACTAAGAGTGTCCCTCTTTCTTTTTTTTCGATCCTTTAAGGGAATTTTAACCTTGGGCATGATTTTTAATAGTTCTATGAAGGCTTAGAGGCATTCTTGGATCCATTTGGATCACGCCTTCCCACTGAAAAAGGCTTTTGGACCGACAAAAGTTGGTTTTCAAGCATCAATCAAGTGAGGATATTACTGCCTCACTTGTCCAATCTCTATCCATTTTGCACTGTTGGGTTTTGAACCTTTGAGTCCAATCCTTAGGTACTCAACATCTCCTCTGCGTGTTGTCCTCACCTTCCTATCCAGAACTATATCTTCCTGTAGCTCATTGAGGTATTCAGGCAACAGATCATCAATGGAAGGCAATTGACTTTGCTCTTCAGGATCTTCAATTAATGAAGGTTCAAACAGTCTTAAATTTTCTGCATTTACTACTGAATAGATGTGCATGTATGTTGGCAGATCAAGGTGGAAAGCATTCTCACCAATTTTCTCAAGTACCTTAAAAGGCCCATACCTTATTGGCTTCAGCTTCTTTCCTTCACCTTGCATTATGTCGTTGCTGATATACAGCCATACTTGATTTCCAACTTGGAAGTTGTGCTCCACTTGGTGTTTATCATGCCTTGCCTTGTATTTGGCTTGGCTCTTTTCCAGCTATTCCTGCACTGCCTAGTGAATCTCTTGGATCTGTTCAATGAATCTGGTTGCTTTGTCCACATCACTGTGTCCAGCAACTTCTATATCTTTTCCAAAGACAAAATCCAAGGGAGGCCTTGGTATAAAGCCAAAACAGGTCTCAAAAGCAGATCTCTGTGTAGAAGAATGTTTAGCACAGTTGTAAGCATGTTTCACATAACATAAATGTTCATCCCAAATCTTAGGATGCTTGCTGCAATAACCCCTGAGCAACTAGATCACGGTCCAGTTGACTACCTCTATTTGGCCATCTGTCTGTGGACGAAAGGTTGTGCTTTTGTTTAGTCTGGTGTCCATTAATTCCTACAGACTTGACCAAAACTTCCCAACAAATCGGGAGTCTCGATCAGATACTATGGAAATGGGTAACCCAAAATGCACCCAGACTTGTTGAAATAACAATTTTGTTGTTTGTTCAGCTGTAGTCTGCTTATTACAAGGTATTAAAATACACATTTTGCTAAACCTGCCCACAATAATGTATAAATAGTCATGTCCTTTTCTAGATTTGGCAATCCCCCAACAAAGTCCATAGAAACACTTTCCCAAGGACAGGAAGGGACTGGCAGTGGAGTGTACAAGCCTAGTTTTCTATTGCTGAGCTTTCTTTTAGCACACATTGTACATCCTCTTACATATCTAGAAACTGTTTCATGCATTTTTGGCCAATAGTAGTATCTTTGTAGTTGTGCAATTGTTTTTCTTACACCAAAATGACCTGATATCAGAGAAGTATGTGCTTCCCTAATTATATTAATTCTCTCTGTTTGTGGAATGCATAGCTTTCCCAAATGATACAAGTGTTGGTCCTTAATATAGTAATCCACATCTTCTACCTTTTTTCCATTACTTAAACCTGCATATACATCTTTAAAGTCTATATCTTGAACATATTGTTCAATGTAGCTTTCATGCATTACTGAGTTATGCTTAAGTATAGTAGATGGATTTATGATTGGTCTGGACAACATATCCACAACTTTATTGTGTATGCCCTTTTTATATCTAATGACTAAATGAAACTGTTGTAGGAAACCCAACCACCTATGGTGTCTTGATTGTTGCAACTTAGTTTGTGAGTGCAAGTACTGAAGTGGTTGATGATCAATATGTATTACTGTTTCTTTGCCTATTAAGTAATGTTTCCACTTTTTCACACTCTGGACTAATGCATACAATTCTATATCATATGTAGGATAATTAACTACTGAAAAATTAAAAGTCTCATAATGGTAGCATATGGGTTTACCATGTTGCATCAACACTACTCCCATGGCATAATCACTGGCATCGGTTTCAATCTCAAATGGTTGTTGAATATTTGGCAATGCTAGTACTGGTGTTGTACTAATTTTTTCTTTCAAGGTGTCGAAGGCTTTCTTTTTTTTGCCTCCCCAATGAAACACCTTGTTCAATCCTATCAATGCATGTAAAGGAGCTTCTAACTTCCGTAGCAGACTTGGGTTTAGGCCAGTTTACAATGACTATGACATTAAAGGGATCTATCTTCAATTCATCACCCCCTACTATGTGACCCAAATAATTCAAATATGTTTTTCCAAATTCACATTTTGATAATTTAATATAGATATTTTTCCTTTTTCAAAACATCTAGAGTTTGCTTTAAATGTTGCAAATGTTCTTCCCATGTTTTACTAAACACAAGAATGTCATCCAAATATACAATTACAAAATCATCAATAAAATAACTAATTACATCATTCATTACTCTTATGAAAGTGGCAGGAGCATTAGTTAAGCCAAAAGGCATAACTATCCATTCATACAACCCTTGCTTTGTTTTGAAAGCAGTTTTCCATGCATCTTGCTCTGCTACTCTGACCTAATGGTAACCACTACGTAGGTCCAACTTGGAAAAGTAAACAGCATCTTTCAGCTGATCCAATAGATCATCTATGCAAGGAATGGGATAACGATTCTTGATCGTTATTTTATTCAGTGCTCTGTAGTCAATGCACATCCTCCACGAACCATCCTTCTTTCTCACCAACACTATTAGGGATCCGCATGGCGATGTGCTTGGTATTATGAACCCTTTCTTGAGTAGCTCCTGTACCTTCTTCTTGATTTTTTCATTCTCTAAAGCAGATAACCTGTACATTCTGATGTTAGGCAATGGAGCATCTTGCTACAAATTAATATCATGTACAATTTCCCTTTTTCGTGGTAGACCTTTAGGTTCTTGAAATAAGATATCATATTCTGAAACAACTTTTTCTAAATCAGCTTGTTGTTTAGCATCACAGCCTTCAAATACATTGGTATTATCAGGTTTCTTTTGCTTTACAACCATCAATAAAAATTTCTTGCATGAATTTACAATTCTTTTCATCTACCCTGAGTTTATGAGAGTATAATTATTCTTGAGTTTGTGAGCTCTTACAATATATTCTATCCCATCTTTAATAAGTTGATACTTATTTTCAGCTCTATAGAATATGGCTTTTCTATCATACAAGTAAGGACTTCCTAAAAAAATTCCACACATACCCAAGGTAACAATATCTAACTCAACCTCATCCACAAATGCTGACCCAAAAGAAAACCTAAGTTTACATTGTCTAGTCACTTGTAGTTTTGCTTTATCACATACCCAACCTAATGGATATGGCTTCTTGTGAGGTGTGGTTAGTAATCCCAGTTTCTTTACAATTGCTTCAGAAATTAAGTTTACTTGTGAGCCACTATCAAACAAAGTATAAATCTTTTGATGCTTGGAAATAACTATAATATGAAAAAGCTCATACGTTCTTCTCTCATTTTCTTCACTATCAATAGTTTGGGCAGAATTACTAGTAGATGCTTCAATTTTCACCTTTTATACCTGTGGCTGCAATTATTGTTTCATCACCTGAGTCTAACCCCAAATCTTTTTGTATAGCGGCATTAGTCTTCTTCTTCTTGCCATCGAACTTCTTGGGTTTCAGCTCTAGATGCAAATACCAGCAATGTTCATCATCATGTCCATCCTTCTTACAGTGAGCGCATGAAAGTTTGGCCTTTTGTACAGTATTGGCCTTCCTCTCTTTCCATTTCTGCTTCCTCTTTTCCTTTTTCTTGCTTGCAGTGGGTTTGTATGGTCCCCCAATCTCTGGGAACACATTCTTGCCCCTAGCCTCTAGATGGGTAGCTTGAACAGATACCTCATCTATGCTAGTAGGGTTAAACATGAGAATGGTATGTCTCAAATAAATATGTAGACCACCTATATACTTCAGCAAAGTTTCAAGTGAGTCTAAAAAAATGCCTAGAATCAAAGCTCTTTTTCTAAACTCTTGAGTGTATCTTTGTACACTTTACCCTTTTAATTGGCGAAGAGTTTGCCAACTCATCATAGCTTGTTGCATATAAGCTAATGATAGAATTGTTTTTTAATTGCAGAAACAAATTCACTCCAAACAGAAAGAATTTTACCATGCTTCTTCAAGTCAGCTTGTGTCCTACCTTCCCACCATACCAAGGCAGTTCCTCTAAGGCGTAGGCTGTCCAGCTGAATCTTACTTCTGTTTGAGTCAATATTCTGCACCTTGCAATACACATCAATCTGTCTAATCTAGATATCCATCTTCTCTGCATTTAACTCTCCATCATATATTGGCAAATCAAATTTAACATCTAATTTAATCGAAGATGCTTTCTTCTTTTTATTTTTAGGACTATCAGGAGGTGTGGGAAGCTTTTCTTCTTTGCTTTTTCCTTTAGAATGGTCATTAAGGAGAGATTCTTCTGCTCCTTTGTCATGCTCCGAAGTTGAAGAATATTCACTTTGACCTTTCTTGAATTATCTATACATTTCTTCAACCATGGCTCTCATAGTCATGAAACTATCCATGAACTGAGAGTCTAATTCCAAGGGAATTTCTTCTGACATTTTCCTCCTAGTATAGACTCTACCAATTTCTAGGTTAGATTCAACCAATTCTCCTTTTCCTAATTTAAGCTTTGATCTAGTTATCATTCACAAACAGTCCAGCACAAGCTCGTCTAACCTTAGCAACCTAAAGCTTTGATACCACTTGATCTGTAGATGAGATCTAAAACAATTAATAAAGTATTACAAACTTATGTGCATGGATTAGTCTATGTCATTATATGCAATGGATTGATAAGATTGTGAAATTCATAGACAATGAAGCAATAAACAAACATAATAGATAACACATGACACAACAAGTTTAATAAGGAGTTCACCCAATACTCCTGGGCTACATCTCCTGGTCCAGCCTTCAGTGGTGGCCTCTCTATTATGTCTTCAAGCATAGTTTTGTTTACAACAGTGAGCTCAATTTGAGCCTCACACATAAACAGATTATAAAAAGAGCTTCACTTGAATCCCTCAAGCTTCCTCTGAGTACACAGACTCCCACACAGCTCTCAATCTGCTCTAAACTCTATCTCGCATTTGCTTTTGAACATTGCCTGCCTATTTGCGCTTTGTCTATGGCTTTTAAAGCCATTTTGGGTTGTCTATTCATTTCATCTCCTTGTCCTTCAATCTCCTGGGCCTCTGTCCATTTGAATCCCTCTTTCAGTGTTTCTTAGGTATGGCATAACACCTAAAGGGGAGGTGGCCATCGATTCCTTAACATAAGAATGCTCGGGTCCCTTGAACTCCATCGGATTCCCAAACGCAATATTTTTCATCAACACATATAAATAGGCATAAATAGGAAAAATCCGCCAAAACATGATATGTTGGACTTCAAAGTCCTTTAAATATGGTTTAATCCCCTATCGAGTCCACCCACCGGTCGCATATCGCATATCGGGATGGTTCTGCCTCTGTGTATTTTGTTTAATATGAAAATACACTAAAACATCGTAAATCCCCACATTATAGACTTCAAAATGTGTCTAATATTGTTAATGAACCCTCTCGGGTCCACAACATCTCATCGGTGCCTTTCCCTTTAGTTTTTCGTTTGTTCGTGAAAATGTGATTTACAAAGGAAAACATAGTTTTCTGGACTTCAATATATATGCAATTCTGCCTATCGGATTATCAGGTCTGTAATATCACTACCCTTATGGGTATCTGCACTGCTCCACTGCATAGTTCCGATGCGATGCGGCGATGCGATATATCACAATCGTTCATCACAATAATCCTCGGGCCATTATAAAGTGCTCCTCTGTATACTCCGAAAGCGATCCGCCGATTTAATATGGGTCGTTGATCTGCGCGCTTGATCAACGGTCCAGATTCACTCCGCCATTCGCTCATCGCAATATATATATAAAGCGTCGATCCCCGCCGATAGTCTATGTCGATAGAAATCCACCAATCGCAGTCGCAAGACTCATGTGGATCCCGCCGATCTCTGCCGAAGGTCACCGCCGATTGTGATTACTGATCCGATCTGGACTGTTGATCGGCCAGATCGGATGGTTACTGTGCATCACTTATTATGCCTGTCTTTTTATTGATTTCACGGGTTTTGGGCCTCCTGATAGTGTTTCTCTGCCTCGCTAAGGGTGTCCCTCTTTCGCTGTTTTCAATCCTTTAAGGGATTTTTAACCTTGGGCATGATTTTTAATAGTTTTATGAAGACTTAGAGGCATTCTTGGATCCATTTGGATCAGAGTTTCATCCAAGCACTCAATCATCATGCTGACCGTTGTTTGACATCAATGCCAACACTTACACAACCACCTATACACCATCAAATTTCCAACAATATCTCCAATAAATAATGAATTACTAATTGTTGATTAGGAAGAAGAATTTTTAAATGATTATATTTTCAATTAACCTAAAAATTGCCATCATTTTGAATTCAAATTTTTTTCTTGTTCTATTGTATCTTATGAGAAGGAAGAGAATGGTAATGATCATTGTGAATTCATTTATGATGAATCATACATAAAGGATATCGACTTATTTAACCCTTCATTAAATATGTCGGTTCAAACTTAGGCTATATTTGAAAATGAAGAAAACCCTGATTTAGAATTTATTTTGATAATTCCTCATTTTCAAACATTTAATCATCTTAATGATTTCAGTGTGCAAGAATCCATCCCAATTTATGATTCTTATGATGATCAAGTTCTCATTCATATTCATGGCCTTGAGCCTCTTCTACTTCCACAAGTAGATGTTAGTAATAATTTCAATTGAATTATTTTCGCTAACTCTTGTGGGAAGGAAATTATTTTAAGCAAATCCCAAGTTTCTTGTAAAACTATTTGTAATATTAGTGCAAATGACCATGTAATTGTACTTTCCTCTTGGTTTGTTTCTAATTTTTATTCAACTATTATATTTCTTCCTTTTGATAATTTATATTCATGCTAGCATTTTGAACATTTAGGCACTTAACACTCATCAAGTGCATTAAAAGGAAAACATGAAAATCAATTTTAAGTCCTCAATCGTGGGCATCAACAATTTCTAATTTTAAAATTTTATTTGATGTTTATACCATATCAACTCATTCCTTTTGTTCAAATGAATTTTCAGCAAGCCTTAGCACTTGAAGGTGTACCAATTAAATTTTGTCTGCTATCTAATTTGTTTAAGAATATTTTGAAAAATTCATTGAATTTCCAACCTTGCTTTCATGATCCATTTCAAAGTTGCTTGGAAAGTTCAATTCAACAAAAGATTCCTAATAGTTTACCTCTTGTACATAAAACTAACATTTTTCCACAGGTTGTAGAATTTAAAGATACATCATTAAAGCTTGCTCTGTTATCCTCTCTCCCTTTGAATTTAGTTCAACCACTAATTGAAATTCATCCATATTTTTATGATCCCATATATTTTTGGTCAGAGGAAACTTTTCAAAAGAGAATGACTATAAAGAACTTATTTTGTATATACATTAGCAATAGATGTACATATTGCATTCATGTTTACTTTTGTGAGTTCAATCATATTTTTACTTTTGTTACTGAATTTTGATATGTATATATGTGCAGGGAAAAAACTAAGTGAATGGCTTCAATATAAGTATGACTTTACTTAGTTTTAGTATGTTATGCTATATGAAATTAGGAATAGGATTAGTTTAAATTGAGATTTTTTTTTCTCTTTCTTATAATAATGCAGGTAGAACAAGAAGCGAGTAGATAGCCTTTTCCCAATGAAATTTTCTCACAAATATGTTCAAGGTAAGTATTCATCTATTCAACAGAATTTATTTTTTTTGTGATTTCTACAAATACTTCTTTTATTTTTCACAATTATAAGAGAATTTATAATCATGCTTTGCTTGTTTCATTGATGCAGCTATAAAAAAAACATGTCTTCTTATTTTATGTTATGTCGCACATATTTGGTTTCCAAAGTTTTCAATGCTTAATCAAAGAATGGTTCTTGAAGGTGAAAGGTAAATTTCAATTAATTTACAATAATTGGCAAAATGATCCATGTTCATTGTCATGTTCCTGTGATTTTTGGGTTGTGTTGAGTCAAACATTTTCACTGTAATGCTCATCATGTATCTTTTATTTTGGTTCCATTTTTTTAATTCTCCCTTTTTCCATGACATCTCGAGCTTTGTCCTTCTAGTGATCCTTTAGTTGTATCCTTGGCATCTTCTAGGTTTTAGTTTTTGGGTTGATGTAAACAAAAGGTGCGGGCCTAGCTCCACATGGCTTCTCCTCATAAGCACTCTCTCATGTTTTGATTTTCCCACGTGGCACATAATCCCTCTTTTTATTTCCCTAGTAGTATCATTCATACCCTCTTCCATTTTCTCTAGGATTGCATCCTTTCTGGATGACATAGACACATTGCCCCATTCCTTCACTTTCTTCATTTTTCTACACCCTTGCTTCATTGACACATAGCCTAGAGGTCTTATCCTAGGTCATTCCTTATTTTCATTTCTCACATACTTATAGGATTTCCCTAGCGTGCTTGCTCAGCTTGTTTCATGTGCATCTTGCCTTATTTTTATTAGCCATCCACGGATTACACTTTACACGTCGGCCTACTACCTCTTGCATGGAGGTTATATTTTTTTCCTCTTTAATAAGTGTCAAGACAGCTCACATATCATAAACATGTCTTTCTAATTTCTCATTGGATAACACTAATGTCGTGTTATGTCACTCCTCATACTTCGCGATTAATTCTTCCCCTTCTAGGCCATCTCTAATTATTCATTCAATATTCAATTCTCTTCGTATTAGATCATGTGTGTTACATTTACACATCATCCTGCATCCTACTCATCCTATTAATCCCCTAATAAGATGAATTAAATCTCTTGTGATTCAATTATATATATCGCTCCACTTTAATGCTTAACACGTTAAAGTTCAAGTCCTCTTCACATTTATATAAATTGCTACATAAGTTGGGATTTTGAATTGACTCCATGGGATTTTATCAAAGTTTTAGAGTTGATACAAAATCAGAAAAAGGCAAAGAAAATAACTGTAACTACTATACAAAGAAAAACACATTTTCATTTTTGCTTCTGATGATTTTTATTTTTGATTCCTTGAACAAGAGTTAATACTTTCTAGATTGATGCTCGCCTTAGTTTTAATTCAATAAGAACGATGGTTTTGAGGATATGTGAATTTCATTAAAGTTGCAATTTATTCACTTTATAATGTTGATCATAAGAAGGGATTGCTTTTTTAAACCTGAAATTTGGAGAACAGGAAGACCTTTAAGGTAAATTATAAGCAGATTTTTCAAAGGTAAAATTTCATATGCTTAAGCTCATATTTTATTAATTTTTATTTCGATTCTAGTCTCGGTTTTTAATCTTAGTATTTATTGATCTAAAACTATAATTTTGTAGGTCTTTAGGAATTCCTTTGAAAATATAGTGCCCTTACTTTCTGAAATTCAGAATTCAGTCTCCTCGTTTTGATTATTTTTGGATTAAGAAAAGCAGTTGTGATGTTGGTCAAATTGCAAATAATCTAAATCAGGGAGTCTCTCAACCCCTATTTTGCTTTTTCATAAGCCTTACTTTTATTATAAAATTGTTAAGATGTTTTCATGGAGGCTTAATTTTGAAACAAGAAAATTTGCAAAGGGAAAGACACCTTATTTGACTTCATTTTTCTCTCATAACATCTATCTAGTATTTGTTTTAAAAGTATATTACCTATAACTCTACAAGATATAATTCATCAAAATCTCAACTTAAGAAAACATATATTTTTCCCTCATACTTGTTCTTTTGTTGAGACATTTTTATAAATAGTCTTGTTAGGGTTTCTTTTAAATATGTATTTTCTTTTAACTTTCCTTTTTGGTTTTTATTTTCTTTTTCATTTGCAATCTTTGGAGTTTGCCGATTTCACTTTTTCTTTGGATTGGTTTTAGCGATATAACCAAGATTTATATGAAGAAAAAAAATCTTACCCAACATTGGTCAGCATGTATGGAGAATTTTTACTCTACCATTTTCATGGGTTTTCATTTACCTTAGAGGGGAATCTTTATGTAATTCTAAATCCTCTCACCTTAATTCATTTCCCTCCAAGGAACATTCAACTTTTCCAAGTGATAAGGTTCATCTTTTCAAGGAAAGAGTTGGCATGAGTCTAACTCAATGAACCTCACTAATTCCCCCAGTTCACATTTAAAAGCTTCTAGTTGATAGTTGTAAGGAAAGATAAGGTAGTCAAAATTTTATAAGTACTATATTCATTGCCTTTGAAATCTCTTGTACCACCCCACCCTCTTCACCCAATTGCAAAAAGACAATTATCTAAATAAAGTTTATCCAAAGGGTGGTAAAAGAGGGTCGAAAGCACATTTGTTTAGTAAACATGTAGGCGTATTAAACAGGCTCACTGGTAATGGAACTATGCATGTGTGGTACTAAGACAACCTGGTTGGGGTACTCAACAGGCTCGTTGGCAGTGAAGCGATGTCCGGTAACCGAGACTATTTATATCAATGGATGTATACTTTCTTTAAACTTTATATTTGTACCTATTATGTCACTTAGAGAGTAAATTTAAAATTAAATATTTTCCTAAAATTTTGGATTCATGGTTTTAGACTCAGTTTGTTTCAAGTACTTATCTTTTATAACTTATATTTCTTGATCAATTAATGTGGGACCCATGTGAAATGTTTTAATGTTTGAAGTCTTGATGGAATTCGTCACTTCAACCTCTTGATAAATTTGAAATCGTTACCTTTTTAATCAAAGATAGTTGTTGATGAGCACGAGTTTTGCAGCAAGGATGTTGCAACTCCTGGGCTACCAGCTTTACTTATCAACCCTGGGTTCATACAAACTTGGAGGTGACACTGCTATATGCACAAGTAAAAGTGAAGGTCCTGCCTGTTATCACTGTTCATCCGATGAGAGACACCATGGGTTCCAAGCCAGACTTATATAGAGTAAGAAGAAGCTTGATTCTTTGATGGAAGAAAAGCAAATCTATTCTAAGGGAGCTACTCTACTACAGTAATGAGGAAAACAACATGTAATGCTAAATCACACCATATCCTAATTAACCATTTAGACAGTTATGCTAAGCAGAAATGCTAAATCAACACTAACCTAATGTTGTTATCTAAGTTACAGAAGTAAAGAGCGTCAAACCATACTAATGTGTGAGCAAGAAAACTAAACTAAATTTGTTTTCAATTTTTTTGGTAAAATCAAGCATGCAATTTAATTGTTTTTATGGATGTGAGAGGTGGATGGAAGGTGGTTGAGGATATCTAGAAGGTTTATGGAGTGATTGGATGGTGTGGAAGGGCCCTAGGAGGCTTCTTGTGACTTCCTAGAGGTTCCCCATCAATTCGGCCTCAAAACAGGTCGTTTCAGGAAAACCTATAGGATGTACTAGAAACCTACAAGATGATCTTGTAGGAATTACAGGAAACCTATAGGATACAGTCGAGATCTGATTGTGAGGTGTTGGAGGTGTTCGGAAGCTGGAAAAAGGTGTGTGATGAGTGGGATAGGGTGTTAGAAGGTCTAGGAACACTTAGGAGTCAATATCCAAGAGAAGAGATGGCTAGATTCACTCAATGTGTCTAGGGGGATTTCAATGAAAAAGGACAAAAAAACTAGTGAGGGTGATGGTGGAACAAGAGATGGTTAAGGTTGATGAGGTGGATTATGGATGCTAGTGATGAAGTCTAGACCTCCTCTTGAAGTACCTGCAGTGCTTAAAACATGTGTGTCTTTCAATAATTAGGCAACAAGATACATCTTCATAAACTAGAAAATCCTGAATCAAATGCCCATATTATGCATGAAGAAAGTGTTGAAGGAAATGAGAACATGAGTGAGATCTTATTGAAAAAATATATTAATGGAAAAAGATGACAATGAAATGAACCAAATGCTGAATCAAGACAACAAACTCCAAATCTTATGCAAGAACTAGAAATCTATGTTTTTGGGGCTGTTGAAGGGTCTCTTCTTCAAGTCATGGTCCTAGAGGGAGGAAGTGAAGCCGACGCACCTACTGAAAACCTTGTGGTGATCCTTTTTCTCCTTGCTAACGTGCTAACTGAAAGAAGGCACAAATGGAAGAAAACTAACATACAACCAATCTAATCTACATTGTTGTAATGAAAATGCAGCTACTTAAGCAAATGAACAATCAAACTATGAATCTATGCTAACATACATGTATAATAAAGAGGAGCCTTGGCTACTAGGTTTGGGCCCTAACCCAAGAGCTTCATCCCTCTGAGCTAACTCAGTGCTGGCTCAAAACAAAACTCATTCTTATTATCAAAACAATGGATTACATCAAAAATTTCCACAAGTCTTGCAGCTCGAAAATAGAGTAGATTTTTACAGTCAAAAATCTGAATCCTACTGAGGTCCTAGGCCTCTCTACTTATACATCTGAAGTCTCCAACGACTTCCTTAAAATTAGGGAGGCTCGGCTCCCAAACTCGAGATAAACTAGTGCTTTGTCTTTCACTTGCTCGTTCACCCTCTAATCCTCATGATTTGGTTGTTTGCACTTCTAGCTAATGGAGGGGTAGTAAATGAGGAGGATTTACCTCCTATAATTCCTCTCCCTTGTCCCATTCAAGTTTTTACCAAGATCTTTGCCAAATTCCTTGCTTTTATCCTTTAATCTTGCATTAAATGCACATTAGACCACAGAGAAAAATATCCAACTCTAACTCATCTCATAAAAAAAATATAATCAAAAGTATGCAATAAGTTATGAGAATACTTTGTTTGACTAAGCTAGGAGGTGAATTAAGGCCCATATAATTACCCAATGATGAGGCTCATCATCACCCCCCTACTGAAAGTATTGATCATCCTCTAAGCAACTTAGTCAATGTCCATGTCCTTCACAGCTCTGGTAGCCTCTCTTACATCCCATGCTTCTACTGTGGTCTCTTCTTCTTGTTCATAGAAGCCTGCTTTCTTTTCTACCTCTTCCCACTGCCTCTTTTCCTCTTCTTATTTTATCCCTTCTATCATCCCTAGGAGTAGTGGTGGACTGAGTTATAGGCCTATCCAATTGACCTTCAACCTTTGCATTAATTTCTTTTTGAGTGCCTCTCTAAACCTTTGAGGGGAGTGATATTCCCTGATCTTCAAGCTATGTGGCAGTGTGTTCCATCTCCTTAGGCAAGCATGTATACTATCATCTCCTAGCAGCCTAAACATATCCTCAAAATGTGAAATTTCTTGCTCTTGGGCAGCAAGATATCTAGGTGCCAGCTGAGGGTCATTTGCAATCAAATTATGGGTGCTAATTAGGGCCATGGGATTTGATTGTTCAACTCTGATGAAAAGAGGTTCATTTTGCTCTCTGGCCAATATTATTTTCATCTCTGCAGCCCTTGACTCCTCATGGTTCATCCATGATGCCAAAGCCATTAATTGTAGATCTCCTAGCTTGGCATTAACAACCCAAACATTCATGTCTGTGAGTTCCATGTTGTGCAAATAAAACTCACCCATGTTGGCCCTATCCCCTAGTGTACTTTGATCACAAAGATTAATAAACTACCTGTGCCTTGAAATGGCATGGTGCCCCTTTGTGCTAGTGTTTTAATCTAAAACTACAGCCACTCTTCTTTGAGGTAAAGAGCATAGGATTTACCTTGCATCCTACACTGGATGGCCTCTAAGGAGAGGCTGGCCATACATGCTAGTTGGTTCTCCCTTTCCTGCAATTGTCCCCTCGGCCATGCATTTTCCCTCTCAAGTTGATCTCTCATTATTGCTTCTCTGTCCCTTAAGCCACTTAGCTCTTTTTCCATTTCTTTGAGCTTCTCTTCCATGTGCCCAATGTATTCCACCCCTTTTGACTTGGTGATTTGCATCCATCGGTGGGTTCTGGCCCTCTCCTTCTCAAGTTCGAAAAACAATGGGATCACAAATTTTTGAGGTATCACCCTGCCTCCTTCAATAAACTGATAGTAGGAGTCTAGGTCAGGTTGGGGACCTAGTTCCTTTGTTTCAGGGTCTTCTTCTTTTGTTTCTTTCTGCTCCTCTACCTTGCCTTCCAATTTTTGTGCTTCCTATAATTTTTGTAGAGTATTCTGTAGGACTGTTTTTGCTTCATGTAGGTTTTGTTGTGGATCCTGTAGGATGGCCTTACTCTTTAAGGAAGTTGATCTGGTACTAGGCCTCCTTACATAGGTAATTGGTGACTTAGGGGAAGGCATTTTGTCTTTGGTGTAGATGAATCTTCAATCTCAATAGGAATTTTTGTTGATATTTGTGGCTTCCCTTGTTTGATTCTTATGCTCTTTATTGTTCTGAAATATAGTGGGGCTTGCCTCCTTCTTTTCCCTTTTTGCTTGACTAGGGTGCTAAGAGCAGTGAGGCAGTTGCTGCCTCCCTCGTAGTAGCCTCTGGAGACACCTTAGGTGACTCCTCTTTGTTTTCTTCCCTTTCTGTTTCAATGCCTTCTTCCTCTCTGTTTTTCTTATCTTCTTCCTCTTGATGTTCTTCCTCATATCCATCAGTTTCTTCCTTAGTTTCCTCCTCTGTTCTAGCGTCATCCTCCTTCTCTTCTCCCTCTTCTTATTCTGCTTCATCATATTCCTTTGTATCAGTTTCTTCTTCCTATTTTGCCTCCTTCTTAACTGACAGAAAGACTAACATCATAAGTGAGGGTTTTAATGTCATCCTCTACTGGAAAGTCTCTGAAGACTGGCCATGTTATAGGTATTCTGAGATTTTGGAGGTCATTCTCAATGAGGATCCTGATCAACCCATGGTGAGCCAATTGTTGGGAATTCACTTCCTTTACTTTGTTGCTGAAGTCTATGAGTGATTGCATCAAGAAATAGGGTATGTTGAGTCCTTGGTGAACTGATGCTTCTACCCCAAATCTTAATTCTTCAAGGATCCTAAAATGGTAGCCATAAACAACACTATATGTACCTTCACATGAGATATATTTGATGAGTTTAGAATTTTCTCTACAAAGCAGCTAGCTCACTGATATCATGTAGAAATTTCACCTACAGATCAAGTTGATATATGCAATGTACTAAAGCATAATACTAGATCTACATCTACCATAAACTTTGTGGAAGATTAATTGAACATGAACAACATTAAGCATGAACACATATAATTGATAAGAAGGAATCAATCACACATAACACAGAATATATCGCGGGGAAAGCACCAGCATAAAACCCCAACACTGTATTATCAATCAAATGGAGATCCTCAACAATATACAAAAAGAATTAGCTCAATAGCTATCTTGCTCTCTCTGTAATCAGAAGATGAAAATCATGGACTACCTAGGCCTCAATATATAGGTTGTAAATTGGTCTAATCATACCTGCTGTCACCTCAGGTCCAACTACGTAGTCATAGAAGAAAATAGATTCCTTCCTCATGCAAGGAATACTTACTAGAAATATCCTAGCATCTAATAGTACATTGTCCCTCATCTAATCTCAACTGGGTCTTTATCTAAACTGCCATGCATCAGTTATTCATGAGAGAAACTCAGTTATCTAAAAATAATAGTTATCACATGCATGCAAGCATCAACAAACTATATCTCATTAATTTAACAACTTGTTAAATTAATCTAATTGGACTTGACTAAGTTAAGCTAAGTCAACTGATCCTCTCAATATAGAACTGAATCTTATCTCTTTTAATCAAGGGATAAATTCCTAAATCAAGAGAGAAAATAATTGCATGATCTCACAAAGACTTCAAGTTTAATTTTCCATGACTAATTAACTCATGGAGATTAATTAATTAATATTTTAAACTGCTGGTAAGACCAAATTCGTTTTTACTTCCTATAGTTAGACCAGGGACTGCTAAAAATAGGAAGGGACCTAGAAATGCTATTTTTAGAAGTTTCTATTTTTAGCAGTTTCACCTCTCACCCAAGGTGGCAAAAATGCTCATTGGCCAAACTGTTATTTTTAGACATGCTATTTTTAGCAAATCTATTTTTAGCACTTTCTAAATTTAGCATTTCTTGTTGCACATTTTTCAACACTCCCTCTCAACAAGAAAGGCTTCCTCTCGAACCCAATCCTGTAACTCTGGAATGTTCTGCATGCAACACATCTACTCGGTCTGATTGTTCCTGAAACTCTCGGAACAAAAACACTCCCAACTGACCTCTCTGTTGGGCTAGAAACATACTCTGATGCTGAAGCTCTACCTGTTGTTGACAAGTGCTCCCTATTTGACCTCTGTGCTACTGCAACATCTCCATGCATATCACACCATTGCATCCTTCTCTGTGCTACCCTGCACTATGCAACACACTTGTGCCTCTCGCATTGCTGCAGCCTGCATGCTTTGTGCTATCCTAGGATTCCCTACATCATAGCTCTCTCTGTTGCTCCATCCACATCTGTCTCTACCCAATCATTTAGTTCCTATTACTCCACATCGTGGCTCTTGTAGCAAATTCAAATCAAAGAGGTTGGGTACCTCAAGGATCCTGCCCCTCCTCCTTGGGATGATCACTCCACTTCGACCCACCTCCTACCTGGAGGTATGCCTGCATGTGATCCCTCTATCCACCTGGCTCGAAGTTTCCCCCTACTGGAGGTCTCTACATGAGTAGATGTCTCTCCTCGATCTCCACTCAGCTTCCCTTGTTGTGGCTACTCCACAACCACTTGAAGCTGCTGCACCAATCATGGCTCCTCCACAATCGTCTGAGACTTCTTCTGGCACTGCATGTTGAGAGGTAATATACTCTCCCTCTCAACCACCAAGTCTTCATCAGTTGCCTTGTTGCTCAAGGCTTTGCATGCCTCTTGAACCTAAAAAGCATACAGGTTCTTGACCCGTGAATTGATCTGCTTCACATGTCTACTGATGATGTGTCTAAGGAAAACCTTTCCCTTACTAAAGACTACATCATAGCCTCTGTCTTCTAGCATTGCGATTGAAACCAAGTTTCTCTTTAGTCCTGGTACATACATGACATCGGTCAAGGTAAGGCGAGCTCCATGCTCCCTCTGAAAAATAACCGTGCCTACACCTGAGACACTATACTTTTCATCATTACCCATCGCTATGAGTATCTAAAGATCTTTCTCCTCCAAAGTACTGAACAAACTCTTGCCGCCGGTCATGTGGAAAGAAGCTCCACTGTCAAGAAACCAACCACTTCCCACCATGGATGAAACCATGCATGCGAAGAGTGTGAAATCCAACTCAAACTGTGAAGCAAGTGCCTCACCTTTAGATCCTTCCTGGATCCCTTCTTAGATTTCCCCTATGGACAATTTGCAACACAATGGCCCACCTCATGACAACGAAAGCATCGCACTTTCGATTTGTCAAACTTCTTCCCACCATTGGAAGAAATGGATTCGGAAAGAGAAACCTTCTCCTTCCCCTTCTTTGCCTTACTCACTAAGGCAGAGTTCTCCTCATCCTCCATGGATGAAGAACCGTCTCTAGTGCTCTGTCTGATCTCCTCTTGTATCAAATCCGACCATAGTCATTCCCAATCTGACAGTTTCTCCCTTCCATTAACGAGTCCTGGTAGCTATGCTAGCTCTTAGGAAGGCCAAGGAGTGCTAGACTCACCATATCATCATCAGCTCTCATGACCCCTACACTTGCAAGCTCATCCCTGCATGTGATGAGCTTGGTCAGATACATAGAGATCGTCTCATCTTTTTCACACTTGATCTTTCGAAGTTTGTCCTTTAGTGCCAGCTTCCTTTGATCACTTCTATTATGATATAAATCTTTCAATATTTTCCACATTGCATGTGGAGTCTCCTTCCCATGGAGGCTCGAGACAATGTGATCTCGCACTCCCTCCAAGAGAATTCTCTTAGCTCTAGCCACACACTTCTTCCATTCCGCCAGTTGAGTAACATCAGTAGGCTTAGGGACTTCTTGATCAGTGAAGTCCTTAGGGCTGTTATCTTCCAATACTGCCTCCATGCGATCCTTCCAAGCTATATAGTTTGAGCTACCATCAAGGGCATACTCAAGCCTCAAACCATAGAACGTCATCGGGGAAATAGATGTGATAAGAACTTGAGATCTATATCCTGAATAATAAACTTTGAATTCCTTCTTCTATATTGTTCTTCCTTGATCACCTGTGCTCTGATACCATGTAAAATTTTCTCTACAAATCAGCTAGCCCACTGATATCATGTAGAAATTTCACATGCAGATCAAACTGATATATGCAATGTACTAAAGCATAATACTAGATCTACATCTACCATAAACTTTGCGGAAGCTTAATTGAACATGAGCAACATCAAGCATGAACACATATAACTGATAAGAAGGAATAAATCACACATAACATAGTATATCATTGGGGAAAGCACCAGCATAAAACCCCAACACTGTATTATCAATCAAGTGGAGATCCTCAACAACATACAAAAAGAATCAACTCAATAGCTATCCTGCTCTCTCTGTAATCAGAAGATGAAAATCATGGACTACCTAGGCCTTAATATATAGGTTGTAAATTGGCCTAATCATACCTGCTGTCACCTCAGGTCCAACTACGTAGTCATACAAGAAAATAGATTCCTTCCTCATGCAAGGAATACTTACTAGAAATATCCTAGCATCTGATAGTACATTGTGCCTCATCTGATCTCAACTGGGTCTTTGTCTAAACTACCATGCATCAGTTATTCATGAGAGAATACTCAACTATCTGAAAATAATAGTTGTCACATGCATGCAAGCATAGTAAACTATATCTCATTAATTTAACAACTTGCTTAATTAATCTAACTGGACTTGACTAAGTTAAACTAAGTCAATTGATCCTCTCAATATAGAACTGAACCTTATCTCCTTTAATCAAGCGATAAATTCCGAAATCAAGAGAGAAAATAATTGCATGATCTCACAAAGAATTCAAGTTTAATTTTCCATGACTAATTAACTCATGGAGATTAATTAATTAATATTTTAAACTGTTGGTAAGACCAAATTCGTTTTTACTTCCTATAGTTAGACCAGGGACTGCTAAAAATAGGAAGGGACCTAGAAATGCTATTTTTAGAAGTTTCTATTTTTAGCAGTTTCATCTCTCACCCAAGGTGGCCAAAATGCTCATTGCCCAAACTATTATTTTTAGACATGCTATTTTTAGAAGATCTATTTTTAGCACTTTCAAAATTTAGCATTTCAACAGAGTTGGTAGCCTACCTCACTCCATGGGTATGGAAAACTATCCCTCCTTACTCCATTTTTGTCCTCTATGGGTTCTTCACCTTCTAAAGAGAATTTCCTTTTTTTGCCACCTCACTATCTCCTTTGTCTTCTTTTCTCCATGGAATTCCTAGGGGAAGTGTGGTGACCCTACTGATGAGCTCTGGGGTGAGGTCTATAGTGAGGCTTATAACTAAAACAGTGGCATGGATTCTGCTGTGTGGAGTGAGAGAATGAGAAAATTCTTGAGCCACCTCATCATCATACCCTGTGAATTTTTCGAAAAACCCCATCCAGTTGTGTCTTGTAAAGATTTCAAGCACTTGGGGGTGTTGTTGTATCCTCACAATGTTTGTGGGTTCTCTCCTATTAAACCCTCCTATCATCTTGCTTGTGAGGCTTGAGGAGAAAATGAGAGGGTTGACACAAAATTTTTAAATTCAGGAGGAAAACAGAGTTTACTGTGTATGTAATTCACCTCCCACAGTTGCTAAATTCACTAGATTTTAGAGCATTTCTAGTTCATTTGCTTGTAAATGGGGATGGATTTGTATAGCCTACCTTTTTAGAATGTTGGCAGTGGAAAATTCCCATGATATCCCCTCTTGAACTCTTCTTTTCCTATCCTGTAGACTGCCTCTGTGTATCCTATAGACTGATCCTATAGACTGTATCCTATAGACTCTTCCTGTCAGAATTCATGTGCATGTTCCTGTAGAAATTCTCTTGCAGAATGATGGATCCTTGCTTCCGATGGGTGGCCAGAGTCATGAGAGCAACTTGAGTGATGGAGTTTCGAGGAGGTGAAATGCATGATTGCATGAAAACGATGTTTTATTTCCCTTTATGGTGTTTCAGGGTGACGTGGTGTGCTGGTAGCAGAGGTACACTGCCATTTTTGGACCATTGGTCCCCACTACCACCTCATCATTTCCTACTCCTCGTAATCATCTCACACCTAGTAGATCCGTAGCTAACCACTTCTTGTCCTACTCCTCCTATGTCTTTGAGTTGACTGCAGCCACATGTGAGAGGACACCTAATTTTTCATGTGATGAATGAACGAAGGTGGCCAAGTTAACTAACCATATTTTCACTTATAAACCAACTATCTCATAACCTTTACAACTTTTGATTAAATGATGCATATGAGTGAGTGAGCGGGATACTTACCTATGGTTTTGATGCCATGTTGTAGTTGTTGAATATCAGAGGTGTTACGTTGTTTATTTTCTGCACGGTTATTCTTCTTCCTCCTTTATTGTCTGTTGATGGTTCCTTGGCTTTTGCAGGTATTTGTGACTAAAGATCTAATGTTGATGCTGTTGTGGAGCTCCTGGATCATCCTAGTGAAGACTTGTAGAGGATGATTAACATTCTGTGGGATAGGCTACTATAGGATTTCCTATAGGATGTCCTGTAGCTGCTTCTCCCTCAGAATTCCTTAATCATGTCACTGGCTGTGGCTGTGAGGATGGTGCAATGAATGGACAGGGGGAGTAGAAGTTTGTGTGGAGCAAGGGACATTCAGGTAATGCTCTTACTCTCCTCTATTGTTCTTTTTTTTTCTTTTTTCATAACTGTTAGAAACTGATCTCTTTATTTTTTAATGGTGAGTGCAGAGATGATGATAACGGACAAGGTGAGGTCTTAGATCATGTCTAGGATGAATTTTAGGGACCTAACAAACCTACCATGTGCCCTCGGATTGCTTCCTGTAGGTTTTCCGGACCACTGTAATTCCTATAGGATCATCCTGTAGGTTTTCAGGGGATCCTGTAGAAAACACAGTCTTCACATAAATTGAAGCAATGGAGTGGAAAAATGATAAAAATGATGGAGGGATGCATGGTAAGGAGTGGAGGAGATGGATATGTGTGAGGCAGAGTTCCCTTTGGATCCCCTTTTTTCTTCTTGATTGTCTTTCTCGCCCACCTACAAATAACAATTATATCTTTTTTTCTTTTTTTTTTTCTTTTTTCTTTTTTGAAAAACAACTAGGCTACCTCAAAGAGGTTTTCACCCTAGATGTTTTCCCTGGACACCTCAAGGAAGGTTTTCACCTAGGGATCTTCTTATTCTTCTTTTTTCTTTTTCTTTTTTTTCATCATTGGGCCACCTCACGAGGTTTTCAACCCAAAGATGGGACTCAGGTGCCTCATGGAGGTTTTCACCTGAGTCCTTATTCTTTTTCTTTTTCAGTGACCTAATGAGGGAGGAGCTGGAACTTGCTCTACCATCATCATTGTTTTATTGATATTGTCAATGAACTCTTGCTTTGATAAAGGCCTCTTGTACATTTTCAATCGGTGTCCATTGACAAGCAATGGAATGGCTTCTTCATCTATAGTTCTGATTTGCACTGAACCATTATCATGGCATCTCTCCACCACATAAGGTCTAAGCCATCTTGTCCTTAGCTTTCCCTTGAAGTCTTTATACCTAGAATCATATAACAATGCCCAATCGCCCTCTTGAAATTTCTTCTCCTTAATATGTTTATCATGTCAGATCTTCCTTTGAAGCTGAACTATCTTTGTATGTAGGAGGGCCTGCATTCTGAATTCATCCAAGCCATTCAATTGGAACAATATTTATTTTTGTGCATGACTGAGATCCAAATCTAGTTGGGCTGCCATCTTCAATGTGTTATATTCAAACTCAATGGATAGCAAAGCTTTTTTCCTGTAGACCAGCTCATAGGATTTAAATCCAGTGGTGGTCTTCCATGTGGTATTATAGGCCCAGGTGGCCTCAACTAGTCTCTCTGCCCAATCCTTCCTGCTGCTGCTCACTACCTTGGTTAAGATGCCCTCCAGTGCCCTATTGGTCACCTCCACTTACCCATTAGCTTGTGGATGATATGGAGTGGAGGTCCTATGCTTGATTTTTTGATGGTTGAGCAGTCCTTCAATCATGTTGGAGGTAAACTGGCTACCTTGGTCTGTGACTAGCTCCCTAGGGTACCCAAATTTGTAGAATACATCCTCCCTTAGGAACTCAACTACCTTCTCTTATGTTCCTGCCTTAATTCCTTGGTTTCAACCCACTTAGTCAAATAATCAGTGCACACAATAATGTATTGTTTTTTCTTTGAATGAGGGTTGATAGGCCCAATGAATTCCATGCCCCACTTGCCAAATGGCTCGAAATTCACTTGAGGCTATAGGGGCATTTCATCTGTTGGATTAGGCTTTCCCATCCTCTGGCACTGATCACACTAACTAGTGTACTTTTTCACATCCTGATGAAGAGTGGGCCAATAATAGCCTGCTTGTAACACTTTGAATGTTGTCCTCTATGCTGTAAAGTGACCTCCACAAGGCCCATCATGATAGGTCAGAAGGATGTCAAAAACTTCCTCTTCCCTTACACACCTTCTCAAGATTTGATTTGGGCCAAGCTTGAAAAGATTGCCCTCAATCCAGGTGAAGGGGGCGCTTTTCCTGATAATTTTACTCTTTTCTTTGGGGGGCAAGTTTGGTGGGAACTATGCTAATACCAAATAGTTTTATATATCAGAAAACCATGGAGAGAGAACTGAAATGGAAAACAAGTGCTCGTATGGTAACTAATTATCCACCATTCCTTCTTCACCTGCAGGCAGATTCAACATATATAAAAATTCTGCAACAACATTTTCTTTACCAAGCTTATCAACGATGGTTAGATCAAACTATTGTAATAAAAGAAACCACCTTATAATTCAAGCATTCACATCTGGTTTGTTCATTAAACATTTGATTACAGCATGGTCAATATGCACAAATGTTTGATAGCCTGTAATGTAATGCCTAAATTTTTTTAATGAATGCACAACAGCCAGGAGTTCCTTTTCAGTCACTGTATAATTTATCTCATCCTTTGACAAGTTCTTACTGATAAAATAGATGGCATAGGGAAGTTTCTCCTCTACCTGACCTAAGGCTGCTCCTATGGCTTTGTGTGAGGCATCAACATGAATGTGAAAAGGGAGGGCCCAGGGCCTCGGAGAATTAGTGCAGTGGTTAACTTACCCTTTAGAATGTCTAAGGCCTCTTGACAGCATTTTGACCATATAAACTCATAATCTTTGGCCAACAACCCAAATAAAGGAGAGGCCAACTTGTTGAAGTCCTTTATGAACCTTCAGTAGTATCCATCTAACCCCAAGAAACTCCTGACATCTCTCTGCTTTTGCGGAGGTGGGACTCTTTGGATGATTGCTATTTTATTCAAGTCCACCTGCAGACCTTGCTGAGATATTAAATGACCTAGCACGATCCCTTCAATCATTAAGAATTCACATTTTTCTGGACTGAGAGACAAGTTCATTTCAATTAATTTGTGCAATACTTTACCTATGTTAGTTAGGGCTTCTTGAAAATCATAGTCATAAGGTGTAAAATCATCCATATAAATTTCCACCACATCATGTACTAGTTTGGCGAAAATACTCAAGACTGCTCTCTAGACAGTGGAAGGAGCATTGCATAGACCAAAATGAAGGACCTTGTAGGCAAAAGTACCCCAAGGACAAGTGAATGTGGTCTTATCCTGGTCTTTTGGGCAGATTCGGATTTGGTTGTACCCACTGAATCCATCTAGGAAAGAAAAAAAACTTTTTCCCTGCTAGGCCGTCTAGCACTTGGTCGATGAAGGGTAGGGGAAAATGATCCTTCTTTGTGGCATTGTTCAACTCCCTGTGATTGACACAAATCCTCCACTTACCATTTTTCTTGAGAATTAACACTAAAGGAGAGACCCACCCACTGTCGAAGATAGGGTAAATGAATCCTGCATCTAGCAGTTTTTGCAGTTCTTCTTTGACTATATCTTTAAGAGTTGGATTCATCCTCCTTTGTGGCTGTCAAACTAGCTTGCAACCTTCTTTGATTATATGTGGTGAGTACACACTGAGGGGTGTACTCCCTTCATTTCCTTGTAACTCCAAGCAAAGGCTTCTAGGTTTTCTCTCAGCATGTTGCATAGCTTTTCCTCTTCGAGAGCAGAAAGAGACAGATTAATTTTCAAGGTTTTCTCTGGGCCAAATTCTATGGTTTTTACACAGAATGGGTTGGGATCAGCGAAGCATAAGTCAATTGGATGATTTTTCTAGGTTTCCCTTACTTCTTCTTCTAATGGTAACGGAACAGGAGTTGGACTTTGAAGCAAGTGTTCAATTAAGTTATCCTCATCTTGTTGTCCTCCTCCTATGGTTGCTTCCAAAGCATAAAGTTTGGTGGAATAAACCTCATCTTCTTCCTCCTCCTCCAACCATAAAGGTAAATCATGCTCTAGAGAAGGTTGAGTAGGAGGGTATAGTGTTATCGGGAAAACTAGTGTCTATTCAGAACTGCTAGTCCCACTAAGACGGGTAGCTATCTTAGAAACAAACAAACTGAAGTCACTTGTGTTTTCTTTTATGAGAGATAGATGAGAAAGAAGCAGAGAGTACCAACCTCAGTCTTTCGCTTGGCTCCTTGCTTGTTTCCTTTCCCCTTCGACAAAATCTCGTCACTACTTCCTTACTTGTCCTACTTCAAAGAGTACCTGTAGAGTCATAGCAGCATAATACCATCAAAGCATAAAGATATATCACAGTAAACAATATAGGATCAGATATATATTGACCATACAAATGCATATATCAACACAATATTCAGAGATACACAAGAATATGGAGGAAAACTCAAATAGCTTTATTGATAGAAGTAGTAGAAGAGAGGATTACAACCACTTGGTCTGACCCAGTTCCATCCTCCCAGCTTGAAAGCCCTCTTCACCTCATACAAAGCAAGATCACCCAATAATGTCTTCAAAGAGAAACCAACAGCACTTCCCTACAAATTACCAAATTCCAACCTTTGGATCTCTGGGATGAGGGATCCATATATAGATGTTTGTAGGGGGGTGAGTCAGCTTCTGGGATTTTGATTAGTGTCATCTCTCTGATAGTTCTTGGTTCCACTTGGAGATTTCATGATCTATTACTCATCCTTAGGCGAATTCAGGGAGGCAAGTGTCAAATGAGCAACTTCTAGAAGATTCTCAGGGTCTCCACTTAGCAAACTGCTTGTGCCATTTGTCTGCTCTCACTCATCGCACCCCACAGAAGGGCTTTCCAGTATGCATCACGCTTTTTTCATGTGGCAGGTGAGATGCATCACACCCCTAGCACTGGGCAGTCTGTACGGTCCTGCTTTGACAAGTTCTGAGTAGTTTTTTTATGGAGAACTTCTGGGAGATGATGTAATTAGATGACCTTGCTCCTTTAGGGTATGAAACAACACTTTTAGGGACTTAGAAGCCCTTGGTTTATGGAAATATGTGATTGGGGTTGCAGTTCCCAAATATGTCTATAACAGTTGCCCCCTAAAGCATGAGGTTGTAAATCTTTTTGATGTCGGGTGAAATGCTTTATAATAAGGATCCAAGGTTTTTCGAACTGGAAGGTGACCTGTAATAAGATACAATACAATACATTATCTTCATAAAATTTTCATGAACTAGCTGAGGCAAGCATTCCTATGCTCAGCTTGATAAATTCATTTTCATGTACATTGGACAGACAATCGTTTGTGTGCAGACTGATGATTCTGGTAGATCCAACATCCCTTAGTTTGGATGATTATCTGTGCAGCAATGATGTTCATTTGATGTCTTTATTTTCCTGAATATATCGTAGCCCGGATGGATGAACTAGATCTGGGGTCTTCAAAACTCGTTCAATCTTCGCCCGAAAGTACAATTCGATCCATGTGAAAAGATGTTCTGATGTCAAACATGGAAAGGCATCGCCTGATTACCAGCCAATGATGTAAGTTGTTAACAGGCGCGAGAGGAATCACTGATGATGATGATGACCCTCAAGGTACCGCAGTACAATTCACGTGGTGTGAATACATGAGTCGATGTCGAACACCATGCAAAATCTTTCGGTCAAAGGCCATTAATGTAAACCTGTTGTCGGAAGTGAGAAACTTTCCATTGAGACATGCAAGCTTCAAAGTACTGAAAGGGTTGTTCCTAGGTCGGCTTCTTGGATAATGAGTTGATGTCGACAAGAAGTGACCCGTCATAGGAGGGCAATAATAAATCCCACATCTACGACACAGAAAAGAGAAAATTATTTTGTAGAGGTGAAAACGATCTGATGATACAAGGTTCAGGGTGGCGGTCATGAAAGAATGAAGCGTGAAGGTATTGCAGCGGATGAGACACCAGCTGGGTAGGTGAATTCTTTGAGCGACTTCTCTTTAACATATCGGCGACACTGAAATGGATTGGTAGCGTTAACCCCAAAAATGGATGGTACAGTGGACCAATGGTGATATGACCGGTGAACGGAATAACCCAACCTGACTCAATCATGGTGATGGAGTGAAAGTGTCATGTTCAAGAGCGACCTGCTACCAATAAAGTTTCTTCAAGTTTTCTTCCCAATTTTCTCCAGTCATTTCTGACCAGTACCTCTTTATTTTTTTCAAGCTTGAGGAGGATAACATATGCTTGGTCTATAATTTGCCCTTCGGGAAAACCCGTCACTATGTTTTAACGAGCCTAGCGACAGTGAAACTTGCTCTTGTCTGAATGTACAAGTTTGTCGCTATTGTTTTAACGAGTTTAATGACAAGGATAACTCGATCTTTTTCAATTTTAGAGAGTCTAAAAGAGACGAAAAGGAAACTCCAATATTCCTTTTTCGTAGTATAATCCCTTAAGTCCGAAAAAGTATAAAACAATGCAAAATGGATGACTTTTCGATAGTTTTAACGAGCCGAACAAGACAAACGCTCGATATTTTTGTGTAGTAATCCCTCAGGTCCAAAAAGATTAAAATCTGGAGGAGGTATGGCACTTCCAATCACTTTAACGAGCTGGAGAGGCCAATTTCTTGGCAATTTTTTCATATTTTACGAGTCAGATGAAAAGAGCTTAAAGGAGACTCGTTTTTCGAGGAATGAGTGATATTTTCGGGTAGGAGCTGGTTCCTGGTAAGGTTTGGAACTTTCCAATCACAATAGTGTAAAGAAGATGGCTAATAGAATCACTCGTCGCAGTTGTTCCTCAAAAGGGGTAAACAATCGAATGGAGGCGTATGATCGGCTAAAACAGAGTGGAGGTGATGGTAAGAACACGACCAGGGCTCAAAAGCTGATGATAATGCATTCGCAATGGTTATTTACCAGAGGTGGGTACATTTTTTAATGAGCTTAAATTCTGGTGGAACATATGCTCATTGCTAGGTTTATTTTTTTAACGAGTTTGAACTTCATGTAAAACTGCTTGTGATAAGTTTGCATGCCCCCTGCATAATAACGCAAATCGAGGTGCATGCCCCCCAAGCTTCATTGCATTCAACAAGATGGTTGGAATGAAGGTTGACCTTCGATATCTTTGAAAGTTTCGACTTGGATTTTATAAGATCATAATCAAAGACTCGATTTGGAAAGTGAGTTGTTTCATTTTTTTAATGAGTTTGACACAGTAAAAGAACTATCCTCATGACTCCTTGTTTCATTTTTTAACGAATTCAACACAAGATAAGAATGTTCCTCGGAATCGACTGTATTTACAATATTTGATAGAAAATCAAAAACTAAAGGATGATTAAGATTGCTGGAATAATCTTCGTGGTAATCCGGAAAATGGGAACGATGTTGGTGATCTTCCCATGGTGCCTATCCTATCATCATTGACTGAATGATTCCTTCATCTGTAGAATGTACATGCGACCAAGGATTTGAAGAGGTACCATATTCCTTAGACCTATCTATCCAAACACTCGATGAGCGTTGATTTGGGTTTGCCTCCCAGGCTAAGAAAATTGATTGCTACAATATTTCTAAAATGGCGATGATCCATGCTATCAAAATGTTCGAGAATCTTCTGAATCTTTTAGATATAGAAGATATCATATCGCAGGTTTCCACCGTGGCCACTTCCGCCGAATTACTTGGAGGTGGTAGAGCGAAAGTACCCATTAATGTGGGGTCTTTTAGGAGGCCTACTCCAATATTTTGAAGCGAATGAGAGCTTCCATGGATCATTGGAATGCTTCCCGTAACTTGTGAACTGTTGGGGAGGAAGGTTTGTTGATCAATGATTGTAATTCCTCCTTGAAAAGGAAATGCAATCTTTCTAAAGTATGTTGACACAACTGCAGCCATAGCATAAATCCAGGGCCTTCCCAGTAGGATGTTGTAATCGAGGTTTCCATCGATAACTTCGATATCAATTTCTACTGTTTTTCCCCCCAGTTCGACTTGCAAGTTACTTAAAATCACATATGGAGTGTATGTTCATCCATCGAATGCTTTTAACGTCATTGATGATCATGACAAGGGTGGTGATCCTAAATTTTTCCAGCAACTCATTGACATAATACATGTAGATGCCCCCTCAGCAATTATTGTTCGATGAATAGTTTTGTTGAGGGCTTTCACTTGAATGAGGAAAGCGAGTTAAGTTGGTAGCTAAGGTTCATATCCTTTATGATTAAAGGCCAAAAGATTGGAATCTGCTGGGTCAATCCCACCTATTGCTCATAATAGAACCTACTTTTGGGAGGGGCAATTTTGTAGTACTTCAAGTGTCAACATAGCGGACGGCAATTGGGCTAGGTCCTCTACTATATTATAATTCTATGCTGCTCTGGCACGAGGATTAAATGTCGATTTGTTTACTACTCCCTTTGGCGGCTTTATCATTAGCTCAGGAATGATGGGTGGCACAACTTCGGTTGAAGTTGTTGTTGAACTACTAGGTTGATCAGTAGCCTTGTTGTTCAACAGCTGTGGATTCCCGTAATATTTGTTCCTTGTCGATATCAAAGCATCATTTTGCTGTTTTGAAATGGACAACATAAGCACTTGGGATGGGGAAGCATTGTCGCTAGCAACCAGATTGGTTCCTGGGTTTGGAAATGGGTCAGTCAATACTGTTGAAGTTCTTGAATTCTTAAAGATTTTCTTAACTTCAACTTTATATGGACAATCTCTCATCCAATGATCCTCATCGCATATGAGGCATGGATGACTAGGTTTCTTTTGCCCAGAAGGGTTTGCAGAAGATTTTTCAGGAGACGAATCATCCTGTTTCTTCTTTTTTCTCTTCCCTTTCTTCTTGCCCCCTGGTTGCTTTGGTTCTTTGCCTTTGTCGGTCGACACGGAATTAACCTCCGAGGCTAGAAGTTCTTCATTTGCATTTTGACCAGAAACCTTACGGGCTTTCTTAGATGTAGCCTTTGTCGATTTCGTGCTTGTCGTACCTATCACGCCATCGTTGGCATGAGAGTCCTTGTTTGATTTAGGAGGAGGAGGAATGGAAAATTCTGGCCTTGGAGCATCAAGGATTTTGTCATAGAGCGTGCCAGACTGAGTATAGATCAAGTCTAGATATTGTGCATGAGAAATGACCTGCTCTTCAGTGACGACTCCTCCCTTTGCCACATCTTTTGTAATAGAAGGTAATAAGGACTTAATAAACCATTCAGCTAGTAGCTAATTATGGACATATGTTTTTACCATTCTACGATGACGTCGCCATTCATGAATATGATCAGATATGTGAGCGGCTGTCGTCTGTTTGAAATTGGTAAGAAGCTTTGTTCCTGTTTCGTACATTATCGGTAATTGAAAATGGGTTAAAAAGGTGGTGGAAAGGGCGCCGAAGTTATCAAACGAAGCTCTAGGTAATTCGATGTACCATTTTGCTGCTTGACCAGTTAACGTTCGTTGAAAAAGGCGAAGCCTAATTGAATCATCATTTAGGGTGTTGGAGGAACACCATAGATGAAAGGTCATCACATGATTTGATGGATCTTCACAGGATTTCTAGTGAATTTAGGAATACCTGATGGAAGTTTATGAGGAATCGCTGGCCACCAAGGGACATAACCGATTGGATCATTCGTTAGCTGATTTAGATCTGGTAACTCTAAAGTTGCCACAAAGGGAAACTATTGATTTAGGTTCGACGAAGCGTACCCAGGATAATATGGGATCGCCTGAGCAGTGGGTCTTTGCATACCAACATAATGCATTTGATGCTGATAAATCTGATAAGGTTGTTGGGCATAACCAATTTGGGATGATTGATGATAACCGTTTTGAATATACGGCTGCCCATTACCTACAAAGCTTTGTTGCTCAAGTCCTTGGTAAGCTTTCTGGAATTTTGGTTGTTGATGTTGCACCAGCCAAGGCTGTGAAACCATTTGTTGTTGCCCAATACTAGATGTTTGACCAAGATGAGGGGTAATAGTACCCATTTGAGCCTGGGTCACTCCAGTTAAGTAGCCACTAACCGGTGATTGTGGTTGTGTCATGGAGACAAGAGGTTGTTGTATTACAACCTGAGAAACTTGAGGCTAGCATACAATAGGCAACGCTTGTACTTGCGACACTGTCACAATAGCTGGTGTAGTGGGGATATTCAACACAGATAGACTCGGTTGCATTAAGTATACAATTCTTGGTTGTTGAGGCAGTATTGGCACCCAACCACTAGATGTGATTCCACTTTGACCCGAATTTGGTTGAGAACTCTCATATGGTTGTTCTCCCGGAGGGACCAATGAAAGGGCATACTGCCCCCCATATGGCGGTAATCTAGTGCTGACAGGAAAGATTTGCCTTTGGAGACTGGACTGCCCAAATTGATACTGTTGTGAAGGATCAATTTGCTGAGACTCAACATAAGAAATTCTAGATACTATTCCGGACGAACAAACAAGAACAGACCATACTATCGAAACAGTCCTTGGGTGGACTCCCTCTAGTGATTGAGAGCTAGTTGGGAAAGATGGTATGCTAGCAAACATCATCGGAGTGGTGGTAGGAGGTTCTGCTACCACTGTATCGGAAGATACAGTCCTAGATGTCGATGGTTGTCCAAACATATCGAGTCTATCCAAAATACTTCCTAGCGATTCTACTGGAACTTGCGATGAAGTTGTATTAACTTCTGAAGTAGAAGGATGTAGGTGGATCCCAGTTCCAAAAAGCGATAGAGTACTGGATGGAATATTCTCTGTAATCTCTTCTATAGCAATCAATCCAAGTGGAAGAGGTAGACCATTAGGTCCGTAAAATATTTCTGGTGTCGAAGAGGGTATAGATTCTGCAACGACAGATGCTGGAGGGGTAAAACTTTCTGAATCAACCCTAGATGGAACCGGTTCAAGAATAGAAGTTTTCACTGTTACACTAGGATCAATTCTAATGCCCTCTTGTAACTGCGGAACTTCTTCTATAGAGGCAGGGATACCAGAAATGGTTGGAGTAACTGGAGTCTCAGAGGATGTTGAAACACAAGTTTCAAACAAACCAGGAGACTTTGACCCAGTTAAATGAGTTCGCTTGGCCCGGAATGGTTTCATTTCCAGAGTCAAAGATGGCTGACTCGTCAATCTCCGCGAATGACAGGGTTTTGATTGACTTTCTTCCACAATTGAGGATTATTTGATCAACTCAAAATAAGAGGGGAAAATGTTATTCCGAATTAAATGAATTTTAGACGCTTTGACACAACTTGCTTTTTCAATTTTTAGGAGTCGAGAAAAAGCTAAAGATGACTCTAGTCGCCTTCAATTTTTAATGACCCTGAAGTGACAAGTGCTCAGATGGACCTTTTCCTTTAAGGAGTTTGAAAAGGAATGAAGGAGACTACTCTGGAAATCTAGATAGAGGGATTACCAAACCAATCACAAAACTACAGAATACTTTTTACGGTACAGCAGTCAATCTTCCCGAATGTTGTGTTCAGTGCATTTCGATCGATAGGGTGGCAGGCACGGCTTCCTAAGGATAAAGGATATATCCTATTGTGGTCTCCCAATATATACTCGATGGTACGTGGGAACACAAGTCCGTACACGCACTTGTCGTCTCAAAGAGGAGGAATCACCCAACCTACGATGAAAGCGACAGTTACTAGGCTTTACGACGCCGGAATACGTCTCTAGCCTAGACTTCTAGATGTTGTGTGTTAGGTTCCAAAGCGTTTTTATGTTCATTGAATTTATTTTACAGTTGATCTTTCTTAAGAAGTTTTCCTTTAAGGTTCACCACGTGATGTAGATATACAACTCCTAAATATGCAACCTAAGATGATAAACAGTCATTTACTCTTCTTTTTGTAATGAAAATCCTAGCTACTAAGGAAAGAGAAGCGAAATCCTTTCAACATAGAGCAGAGAGCACACACTAGATGCACTGTCCTAAATCAAAATCAACAAGCAGTCTAAATGCAAATGCACATGCATGTATTTGTTTTCTGCTTTCTTAATGTGTGAATGACAAAAAGAATGCTAAGTACAAATCTGAATTATGTCTTCTTTCAAAGCGACAGTACTAACGATTTTATTTTCAGAAAACAAAAGGGAGACAAGACGACACTTTGCGATTTTGAATTGAAAACTGCTTTCGACACTCGAAATACTATTCATTCAGATCAAATACAAGAATAACAGTGTAATCGACTATCAAAAAGAGGAGGATTCTTTTCTTTGACTGAAAACGACTCTTGCGACACTTTCAAATAAAAAGACAACAGTTTGATTAAGCTACTATTTTGTAAAGGAGAACTGTAAATGGAGAAAAATACATAAAAACATTCACAATTCTTTGTACAATGGAGGTTGGATGATGCAAAAGAAGGGGGTTTCAATAGTGGTCTACTGATCACAGACAGCAAAACTCCTGAATAAAGCTGAAGACAGTTAGGAAAAAACCAAAATCTGGAGGCAGAAACAGTCTTACCTAATCATTGCACCTGTAACACAGGGAAACATGGATGCATCCCACCTACTGCACACGAGAGGTGCGATGCATCCAGTCTGCCAAAAGGAGACAGTGCAATGGTCCTGGAACGAGACTTTAACTTGGTTTTTAGTCACAGTTTGCAGCTTAGTTTAGGGATTTAGGCTGAGCTAATGATAGTCAATAACTACAAAGTATAGGGGATGATCTAATGAGGTTACTTGAGCTACCTCTAGGGCACTTAGAATGTTTGCAAGTCAATTTTTCAGTTCATAAACAAACCCGGAGATTGACTGAAGTAGCGTTGATCTACTTTGCACTTGCATAGCAAATGCAGTTCGAAGGCTAGCTGGCTTAGCTTCAGACTCCATCTGTGGTTTATGAATCAAACAAATAGAGACAAGCAATCAAACTATTCACTCCCCAGCGGAGTCGCCATTTTGTTATCGGGAAAAATAGTGTCTACTCAGAACTGCTAGTCCCACTAAGACGGGTAGCTATCTTTGAAACAAACAAACTAAAGTCACTTGTGTTTTTCTTTACGAGGGATAGATGAGAAAGAAGTAGAGAGTATCAACCTCAGTCTTTCGCTTGGCTCCTTGCTTGTTTCCTTTCCCCTTCGACAGAATCTCGTCACTACTTCCTTGCTTGTCCCGCTTCAAAGAGTACCTGTAGAGTCATAGCAACATAATACCATCAAATCATAGAGATATATCACTGTAAACAATATAGGATCAGATATATATTGACCATACAAATTCATATATCAACACAATATTCAGAGATACACAACAATATGGAGGAAAAATCAAATAGCTTTATTGATAGAAGTATTAGAAGAGAGGATTACAACCACTTGGTCTGACCCAGCGCCATCCTCCCCGCTTAAAATCCCTCTTCACCTCATACAAAATAAGATCACCCAACAATGTCTTCAAAGAGAAACCAACAACACTTCCTTGCAAATTACCAAATTCCAACCTTTGGATCTCTGGGATGAGGGATCCATATATAGATGTTTGCAGGGGGGTGAATTAGCTTCTGGGATTTTGATTAGTATCATCTCTCTAATAGTTCTTGGTTCCACTTGGAGATTTTATGATCTCTTACTCATCCTTGGGTGAATTCAGGGAGGCAAGTGTCAAATGAGCAGATTCTAGAAGATTCTCAGGGTCTCCACTTAGCAAACTTCTTGTGCCATTTGTCTGCTCTCACTCATCGCACCCCACAGAAGGACTTTCTAGTATGCATCGCACTTTTTGCATGTGGCAGGTGAGATGCATCGCACCCTTAGCACTGGGCAGTCTGTATGATCCTGCTTTGACCAGTTCTGAGTAGTTTTTTATGGAGAACTTCTGGGAGATGATGTAATCAGCTGACCTTGCTCCTTTAGGGTATGAAACAGCACTTTTAGGGACTTAGAAGCCCTTGGTTTATGGACATATGTGATTGGGGTTGCAGTGCCCAAATATGTCTATAACATATAAGACTAATTGTTTGGACATATGCTTGTTCTTGATGGTCATATTACCAGCTCTACAGCTAATGTAAGCATCGATTGTGGCCAACCATGGCCTCCCAAGGATGAGAGGATAACCAGTAAGTTTACCCTTAGGCTGGAGAACTAGGAAATATGCAGGGTACTCCCAGGAGTCAATGGAGACCATCACATCCACCACAATTCCCTCAAGGGTGACTGTGGAACGGTCTGCAAGTTGCAGAGTTGTTGTGGTCTTCCTTAATAGCCCTTGGAGGTTGAGCTTGAGCATGGTGTCCTTGATCATCACATTAATGGCAGCCCCAAGATCGATCAGAGTTTATGGGACGATGGTGCCATTGATGTGCACATCTACTACAAGGCTTCCAGAGTCCAAATATTTCAGACATATTACCTGCCCCAGCATTAAGTCGGGTAGCTACCCAATGATAGTAATGGTAGGGGCATCCATTTTTCACCTCCCTGGATGCTTGAAGAACTTCTCCTTAATCAACTTATTGTAAATAGGAACATCTTTTATTGCTTGGAGAAGGGGTATCTTTACACATAGATTTTTCAATTCTCCCAGAAGTTCAGTTTCTTCTGGGCTAGGCTGGAGTGGTTGGGCTAATCTCTCAAGAAAGGGTGGATTTACTTTAAGGTTGCTTTCCTCTCTTTCTTCGTCAACCTCCCTATGTGGAGGGGGAGGTTGGTTATCTGGGAGAATTCTCCCAGATCTTAGGTTGATCTCCTGGATTTCTACAGCATAAACTGGATATGATGTCTCTCCATTGTATACTTGTTGAGCCTGCCTATTATTCATGTTTGGATTTGGCTGGGCAGGCATCTGGGGTCACTTGGGTGGAGTAGAGTGTAGGAATTGTGGTTGGGTAGGTGGTGGAGGCAATAGAGATGGAGCATTGTTGTACTAGGGCCTCCACCCTTGGAGTGGTGTATTCCACTGAGGTTGTGGCAGAGCATAAGGTTGAAATGACTGGTTGGCTGGCTGGGAATGATACTGAGATGCATAGGACCAAGGAGGGGGTGTAGACCAAGAAGAATGAGTAGGGGGTCCCCATGAAGGTATAGTTGTGGTTTGGTTGGGGTTGTAATATGCATGGGATGACCCTTGCATGCCCTGCTGGTATGGTCTAGGCCCAGGAGATCTCCTTTAGTTGATGTAGCAAAGCTGCTCAGTGACCCCTTTAGCTCTTTGATATACTGCTTTGAGTCTGGGTAAAGAAGGGCACTTATCTGTGGAGTGGTTTTCTTCACAGACCGAGCAAATCTCAATACAATTCAATGGAAATTCATTCTTGAGATGCCTCCTGGTGCATCTAGGGCAAAAGATGGCCAAGGCTCTCTCTAATTCCTCTTGCTTCCTTTGATTCTCATGGTGTCTAATTGCAAGGCAAAGGTTTGCAGCATCTCACTTTTGAAATATTCCAACATATTTCCAATTTCACCCTTGATGGATGAGTTGGAAAATGATGTATTGGCCATATTTTTCTTGGCTGCCCTAGAATGGTTTCTAAAGAGAGTCTTGATATCCTCATAGGGTAATTATTAAATATCTCCTCCTGCTAACAAATGTAAGCTATCCAGAATATCTTCCCTTACTCCTCTGAGTAGGACTAGCTTTAGTGACTCGAGGTCAAGTGTGCACCTGGGCCTTTTGTAACTAAGATGGAATCTTTCTTCGTAGTCTTCTAAGGATTCATCCTAGCCCGTGGTCATCCTGAAAATCTGTTCTTTAGTATCCTTTGACCTACAGTAGTCCCGATATTTGTTGTTAAAAGCTTGTTGCATCTGAGCTCAAGTTGTGATGCTATCTCCAGGTAAACCCATGAACCAGTGCAATGTTGAATCCTTGAGGGTGGATGGAGACAGTTTTAATTTTTTCTCATCATCTGTATAGTCATAGGTTCAGCATATAATAGAAAACTCAAATAGGAAAGTGTCAGGGTCCTCTGTGGTCAAACCATGGAAATGAGTTAGGGCAGAGGGGCTTATGTTCTTCATCTTAGTGTCCTTGTTTCTTTCCCTGATGGGGAAAGCACCCTCAACTCTCTCTCTATTCCTTCTGTCATTTTGGTTTTCAGTCATTGGTTCAGTACGAATGGGTTCTTCTTCTTCTTCTTCCCCTGTAGGTTCTTCAAATATGTCAGGTTGGTCACCTAAAGGTTCCTCCAGTTCATAGCCACTAAAGAAGAGAGAAGGTTGGATGTTGGATGTAGTGGGGGTATTTGGCAAAAATTTCCCTAAATTGTCCCTATTCCTACGAGACATGAAAGGAAATGTTTTTGGGTTGGTTTTTGTAAGATTTTTTTTAAGCTAGAAAGTAATTTGCAGAAATGAAATTGCTAATTGAATGAAAAATCATTGACAGAATGAAGAAGCTAATTGCTGAATTGAAATTGTACTTACAGAATAGAAAGGAAAGCAGATAATGAAAGATGAAATAAAGGAAGCTACTAGATTACTTTTGTAGAAATAAACTAATGGAAGAAAATTGAAGACAAGAAGTAAAATAAAATAAAGCAGTAATCACATTCTACTCAGAAACCTCCCTGGCAACGGCACCAAAAATTGATGAGCACCAGTATTGCAGCAAGGATGCTACAACTCCTAGGCTACTAGCTTTACTCATCAACCCGGGGTTCTTACAAACTTGGAGGTGACACTGCTATATGCACAAGTAAAAGTGAAGGTCCTGCCTGTTGTCACTGTTCATCCAGCGAGAGACCCCAGGGGTTCCAAGCCAGACTTCTATAGAGTCAGAAGAAGCTTGATTCTTTGATGGAAGAAGAGAAAATCTATTCTAAGAGAGCTACTCTACTGCAGTAATGAGGAAAACATGTAATGCTAAATCACACCATATCCTAATTAACCATTTAAACAGTTATGCTAAGAAGAATTTCTAAATCAACACTAACCTAATGTTGCTATCTAAGTTACAGAAGTAAAGAGCATCAAACCATACTAATGTGTGAGCAAGAAAACTAAACTAAATCTATTTTCACTTTTTTTTGTTTTTCTAGTAAAATAAAGCATGCAATTTAATTGTTCTTGTGGATGTGACAGGTGGATGGAAGGTGGTTGAGGATGGCTAGAAGGTTTATGGAGTGATTGGATGGTGTGGAAGGGCCCTAGGAGATTTCTTGTGATTTCCTAGAGGTTCCCCATCAAGTTGGCCTCAAAACAAGCCGTTTCAGGAAAACCTACGGGATGTACTAGAAACCTGTAGGAATTACAAGAAACCTACAGCCGAGAGCTAATTGTGAGGTGTTGGAGGTGTTGGGAAGCTATAAAAAGGTGTGTGATGAGTGGGATAGGGTGTTAGAAGGTCTAGGAACACTCAAGAGTCAATATCCAATAGAAGAGATGGCTAGATTCACTCAATGTGTCTCGGGGGATTTCAATGAAAAAGGACAAAAAAACTAGTGAGGGTGATGATGGAACAAAGGGATGGTTAAGGTTGATGAGGTGGAAGATGGATGTTGGTGATGAAGTCTGGACCTCCTCCTGAAATACCTGCAGTGCTTAAAACATGTGTCTTTCAAGAACTAGGCAACAAGATACATCTTCATAAACTAGAAAAGTCTGAATCAATTGCCCATATTATGCATGAAGAAAATGTTGAAGGAAATGAAAACATGAATGAGAACTTATTGCAAAAATAGAGCAATGGAAAAATATGACAATGAAATGAACCAAATGTTGAATCAAGACAACAAACTCCAAATCTCAGGCAAGAACTAGAAATTTGTGTTTTTAGGGTTGCTGAAGGGTTTCTTCCTCAAGTCATGGTCCCAGAGGGAGGAAGTGAGGCCGAGGCACCTTCTGACAACCTTGTGGTGATCCTTTTTTCCTTGCTAACTTGCTAATTGAAAGAAGGCACAAATGGAAGAAAACTAACATACAACCAATCTAATCTACACTAATGTAATGGAAATGCAGTTATTTAAACAAATGAACAATCAAACTATGAATCTATGATAACATACATGTACAATAAAGAGGAGCCTTGGCTACTAAGGTTGGGCCCTAACCCAAGAAATTCATCCCTCTAAGCTAACTCAGTGTTGGCTCAAAACAAAACTCATTCTTATTATCAAAACAATGGGTTACATCAAAAACTGCCACAAGTCTTGCAACTTGAAAATAGAGTAAAGTTTTACAATCAAAAATATGAATCCTACTGAGGTCCTAGGCCTCTCTACTTATACATCTGAAGTCTCCAACGACTTCCTTAAAATTACCGAGGCTCGGCTCCCAAACTCGGGATAAACCGATGCTTTGTCTTTCACTTGCTCAACTGCCCTCTAGTCCTCATGATTTGGCTGTTTGCACTCCAAGCTGATGGAGGAATATTCGAATGGATGAGTAGTAAATGAGGAGGATTTACCTCCTATAATTCCTCTCCCTTATCCCATTCAAATTTTGACCAAGGTCTTTATCAAAATTCCTTGCTTTTATCCTTTAATCCTGCATTAAATGCGCATTAGACCACAAAGAAAAATATCCAACTCTAACTCATCTCATAAACAAAATATAATCAAAAGTATGCAATAAGTTATGAGAATAGTTGGTTTGGCTAAGTTAGGAGGTGAATTAAGGCCCATATAATTACCCAATGATGACGCTCATCAACTTCTTCTTCCCTGAGCGTCGCCATTGTTGTGGAAAAACAACAACCCCCATAAAACAAATTAAAAAATATATGGGGACCCTCCATGTAAATTTTGGTCATATCACCCTTTTCATGTTTTTTTTTTGTTAATTTTGTGAGTTTTTTACTTCTCTCAGTTTTTCCACTGATCACGTCATTGTGTTTGATTTCTTGCCAGCTTCCTAACAACTCTAATTTCATTGAATTTGGACTTATAGTTTGAAAATGATGCCTCTTTAAAGTTTGAGTGGTTTTCATTGTCTAGGCTTTAAAATGTATTCTACTTTATTTTTGTAAATTATTTAATTAATTTGACTATTTAATTTTCATTAACTAGGATAATTATTTTTTAAATGTTATTATTTAATTATCTCATTTAACTAATCTAGATTAATTAAATTAATTGTAATTTATTTAATTAATTTGTAAATAATATTATTTTTTATTTTAGTTATTTATTTAATTAATAATTAATTTAAAAAGCATCAGATTCAAAACTTTTATATATATATATATATATATTAAAAATTTCATTATAAATATTATATAATATATAAAACATATAAAATTAAATTAAAAAATAAATATTTATTATATCATGGTTACCTCATCTCGCTTTCTCCAGCCTAGGGGTTTTATTTTGGATGCATTTCATAATGGAGTGACACCCATTCAAGCCCCCTCCAATAAATTTTATGGCCCTTCCGTCACCCTCCGCCTCGCATTAGTCCCCACCCTGAATCGCTCGTCCGTGGCCTCGCCTGCTCCTCCTCATGTCCGATGCAGCCTCACCTCCTCCTCATCATGTCCCATCAGCCCCATCCCCTACCCACACCCTCTGTCACCCTGCATTAACTATGACCGCTCCCCTCTGAATTCGAATTCACGCGCCCATTCTTTGTTCTCCCCATTCAAACACCATAGACTTTGTTGTGCTCCCGACGCGACCGGAGAATTCACTCCTCAGATCGTTGCGCTAGTTCTGAGGTCCCAACGCTATAGTTTCCCCTGTGATTGGAGACGCCACAGTTTCCCCTACAACCCACGCCAATTCCAGAGGTATGTCATTATATCTCAGTTTCCCCTGCGACTGCATTTTTTGTCTTTCATTTGAAATAAAACGTATGCAGATATTTGTCACAGAATCAGTGCTTCCATGTCTTTGATGTGATTAATGACAAATTGTTAAAAATTGTAGCCACATTACCCAGGGTAACGAAGGAAATATACACAGTGAACTCCACAGCACTGCCTGCATTTCACACAATATATATATATATATACAGTGAACTCCACAGCACTGCCTTCATTTCACACAATATATAGAGAGAGAGATTTATTTATTTATATATATATATAAGGTGGTTGTTCATATCTTGTGGAAAGTTGAATGTTTCAGCTATTCCACATATGCATTTAGATTCCTATATGTAACAACAACCAGTCAGCGCTACAAATGCTTCTAACCATTGATTAAAACAATACCAACAACATTGAACTGCACGCATCTACTCCTCAATGAGAGTCTAAACATGTGCTTCACAATAGGTTCACCAACACGTCCACCAGTGGAAGCTAAATTTCTATTTGACCACAAAACTGTAAAACTCAACTAAGAAAAGAAAAACCTTGAGGCATCCTAAATATGTCCTCATACTTCAAGGCAAACTATAGTCACCTTCCCAAATGTGCATTGATGATTCCTCCCACCTTAAAAGAACACATCACTCAGAGATTCTCTACCACTATTTCTGTAGGTTTGTAATGAGAATAAAACAAACACAATGAACACATTTATTTTGCATGTGAACACCCACTACTTCTACCCATTCAAATTATTCAAAAGGGGAATGAATCAGGGCCAATTTTTCTTGAAATATAATAGCGACCCAGTGTAGAAATTCAAAAAGAGATACAACAGGATGTGGATTGCTCTAGGGTCTAGATCAACATTGAATAATTGTATTATGTTTATTCTCTCTATTTGGTAGGGAAGCCTGCTAGTTGTGGCACTTGATATGCAAGGGAAGTTAAACATTTGTTGTTAAAAGCTAATGAACTTCAATGGTAGAAGAATCAAAATGATCTATTGCACTTTACTTATAACTTCAAATCCTCTTTTCTATATTGGAGTGTACTTTGGAAAAGTGTCAAATTTAAACACACCTTATGCCCAATTTTCTCCTCTTTTTAACTATTATTTCAATATTTGAACCCTTATATCCCTTTTATTCTTTTGAAGGGTGGGATATTATTTATTTGTGTGCAGTAAACGCATGGTGGAACCTAATATATTCATTGGTCGGGAAAACACAATTTGAAACATTTCATGCTCTATTAATGAAAATCTACATGAAATGGATTTCTAACAAGAGTTTATAATCTTTCTTCCCTCCATTTATGTTCATGGATGATTTTTGGGATATATCTTCTCTTGGATTCCAACAAGAGTTTGTATTCCTTTTGCCTTCTATTTATGTTCATGGATGATTTTGGTGGTATTACTTGGGTAGATAACCAATTCTCTATAATCCAGTTTAGCAGAAATCTTGTCTAGAATATGTTTGGTTTGTAATAGCAAGCATGCATAGTAATGTGTCTTGTTGATCCTTTAATGGAAGTTTGCTATAGTTATGTAGCAGAATCTGTTGAATTTGTATGCTTTCCTGAGTGATTTTCTTATGTTATTACCCTAGCCTTAGTGCCACTTATGAATGACTAGTAATTTTATTGTATGTTTTATTCTTTTATTCTCCATGTAATCTTAAAAATTACGCAGATTTTATTATTATGTTCCATTGTTTCAACTTTCATTTTGGCTTTCTGATTATGAATATTTGGAGAATTGTCCTCTGTGAATGGTTGGAGTTATTATTTTGTAATGTTCCCATGAGTTTTTTTGGAAATATTCATTTCTTGGTTTTTGCTAGGGCATATGCTTAAATGCATTATATCCCCATTTATTATTGGAACTACAAGTTGTTTAATATTAAAATTTAAATGCCTAATTCTAATATCATTTTATTATTATCTTATTTTCTAGCTATTATAAGCATAAAGAATGGTGCAAAAGTGGATCATGTGCATTGAAGTCTCTTGTTATCCTAATCGATGAGCAATTGTTCAATTTGTGCTTCATAATAGTGCAACAAAACGTGTGTTGCATAGAAAGAAAGAAGTGTAGGGCATGACTACAAATAACGAGGCATACTATATTGCCCTTGTCGAAGGGATGAAAGAGGCAAAAAATATTTTTGTTAATGATATCACCATATTCACAAATTCAAAGTTATCCTAATCCGAGACGAGCAATTTTTCAATTTGTGCTTCATAATAGTGCAACAAAACGTGTGCTGCATAGAAAGAAAGAAGTGCATGGCATGACTACAAATAACGAGGCATATTATATTGCCCTTGTCGAAGGGCTGAAAGATGAAAAAAATATTTGTGTTAATGATATCACCATATAAACAAATTCAAATTTAATCTGTAGCTAGATGAAATTCACATATCAAGTTTGGAAGGAGAATCTCAAACCCCTTTACAAAGAATCCAAAATCTAGAGTTATGAATTTCAATCTTTTAACATAGATTACCATGAAGATATACAAAGAATGCCCGCTCATCCACTGTGTGGAGTTGTCAATGATGACATCGGATCATCATCTGTTACACCAGAAATCAGCAGCAAGATAGGTCCCCATTGTGGGAATGCGTGTTTGTTGTTATTTTAGTGGGGGCTCTCATGGCATGGTTCTTTCACTAAAGAAAAACCCATTAATGTATTATTTCCCCCACTCTGCAATGGTTTGGTTCTCTTGTATGGGTGACAAGTATATGGACAAATGTGATATATTCTATGTATATGGAGAAATGTAATATTTTCATGGTTTTTGAATAAAAAATTGAATGTTGTTGAGGTTATAAATAATTTCTTTTGCGTTATTTTACCATGTTAGTGATTTGAATTTTATAATGCATTGAGGCAATTATGTCCATATTTAAATTTTAAATTAGTCAAGGGGCCTAAAAATGTTAACAACATTTATGTGAAAATTTTCTATTTTTGTGATTTAAAACACACAACACCTGACAACCTCCATTACCCTCTTTCATGTTTTTTATTGGAATTGGAAATTTACACTAAAATTATAAGCAAGAAAACGATATTAAAAACATTAAATCCAATGACTTTCATATCCATAAAATTGAATAGAATGTGGATATTAGCTATACATTTAAACCTTCTATTTAAATTGTGCACAACTTTTGCATTTTGCAAACCATAATTTTATCTATCAAATACAGGCTTATACTCTCCTTCAAGTTGACAATCCAAAAATTTATCCATAGACTATAGGGGTAGTATTACCTTCAAGTTTTCAATCTGAAAATTTTATCTATGAAGTACAGGTTGAACCTCACAATCCAGGTTTAGTCTCAATTTGCACATTGCAGTGTGTTATGTTTCCTTGGCATTTGCAAATTGCAGGAAAGATGGTTTAAAAAAAATTATCTCTTGTTTTAGTGGGTTTGTTTCAGAATTTGATCTATCTTTTTTTCTACAAAACACTGAAACGGGTGAAATGTAAGAAAGTGACCTTGAAAATATATAACTCATGTTGTCTCAATCACAAACATGATTATTTTTTTAATGTAAGTATTATTATGATGAAGTAAGTATTATTATGATGAAGTTATCCAAATGTTATGTATTATTCAAAACATCCATATTAGTCTTTAAATATGTGCTTGTAGATTTCAATGAATTATAATTTTCAGTTCAAATTAACAAATAAAGATGTTGCTTAGATTCCCATCTCATTACATGAGGAATCGAATGGCTCATTATGACCCCTACAAAATTTCAACTTGATAACTTCTTAGCTTAACTAGCATGGTCCCTCTTCAGCCAAGGAGTAGATTTTACATGTAAAAAAGACACACTTTAACAAAACAAATACTTTTTAAAATAGAATCCTCATTAAACTTACTTTACCACGAAAAATTTGTAGGAAATTATAAATTCAAACACAAGAAATGTATTGTCTGCAATTCCAAAATTTTAAAATGGTTATCTAATAATTAGAAGATTAGAAGCAATAAACCAAGTATTAAAATCTGGAAGAATCACAACAATACCTTCTTTACATCACCTATCAGTGGTCAGCAATAGACAACTACCTAAGCATTATTTGTTACAAGCATTACTTACCATCAATATGAACACCAAAAAATTGACATGTAAAATATTCTAAAAAAGAGACAGAATATTGTAGGAAAAGTAGAGAAATGCGAAATACAAATTGCACAATAAATAAAGCAAAAATTAACCACCATAGGAACTGATACAAAGATAACACACAATTCATAAAAGAGAAGGCACTAACATTTTGCAAAAGGCCGTTGTTAGAGGAAAACTAATGTAAAGGGAGTGCATAAGTTACCATCCCCTTCCAAAAAGAAATTAGTGTAAATAATTTGCAAAAAAACAGTCTTGGAAAATAAATAAATCAATTTATAATCTAAAACCCACCATATGTAGCATTCAAGGTCATAGTATCTATTTTGCTTCACTCGCTTTATTATTGAAATTCCCTTTGTTGACTTGATGTTTGAGACTCTTTTATTGGACATAACTGTAGATTTCTATGCCCAAGGGTAAAACTTGACTTTTGTGGGTGAATGTTTGTAGGTGATTGTTTGCAGAATTTGGGCCATATCTTCAGAATGGGACGACCTTTGTAAAAGTAGTTATATAATAGAGATCGTTTTGCTCCATATCAGGGATATTCCTTTCCTTTCCTTGGATGACTTCAATAAAGGTAATCAAGTGTAATACATATCAATTATTAACATGATGACTGTTGTGAAAAACTCTTAAGTATATCCTCTCTTTTGTGTTTCTTGAACGCATCTATTCCCTTCTGAGTTAAATTGGTTTGATCTTTACATTTCACATTACGGGGTTCCATTTTAGAAACTTAGACAGCCAAAATTATGACGTGTAGATTTCCATGTCTAGTAGCCTTTTCTTAAACAAAATTACAAATTCAAAGGCCATTGGCACATCCCTTAACGGATTGGACCTAATATAGACAATTCTTGAGAGGTTGGACAGGAAAACACCCTCTCAGAGACCTGGACACTCCTTTAAGAGGCATAAATATGAGGCCATCTAAACATGATCCTACAGACTATTCTTGTACAGGGAATGGCTTGAACTCAGACATGTTATCTTCAAACAACATGTACTTAAGAAAGATAGATGCAATTTCTTATAGGGGTTGGTTGGAATAAATTGGGATTTTTGGCAAGAATTGCTTGCAAATGACACTGCTAATAGACACACAGTGAACATCTTCAGCAACAAAATACCAAATACAGCCAAGCATCTATTCAGCAAAGTTTCAAGGTAAAAAGGGCAGGGGATGACTAAGGGGGAAATTATAAGGCACTCCATTAAATGTTATGACTTTTGTTACCATGCTTTAAGGGTTTTGGGATGGTGAGGTGTTTTAATGGGAAAAGGTGGCTTCAATTAAAATACAAGTTTAAAATAAAAATCATTTTAATGATGGATTCCTTCCACTAGAGTTTAAGCACACATATGAGTATGGATATGTTATCCAAGTGCCTTGCCTTCAAGGCAGTATCCGTTTTCAAAATGTTATCTCTTGTATGCTTGGTAAAAGTGATTTTTGTTTTTAATTTGTCCTTGCAAGTTTTATCATTATGCTCTGATCCCCTGAGAACTTCATTATTGTCCCATGTATCAAGAAATTCCCTCCAGAGTTACTATTGTACTTATTGAATCAAAATTTTATGTTCAAAGTTGGGTCACCGATTGTAAGGCAGCAAGGGGGTAGGTTATTTCTTTCATTTCATAGCAAGAAATAATCCACCTTGTTGGTAATGTTGGACCAGTGACAATTTTTTATTCAAAAGTATTCAAAATATCTATCAAAAAAGTGTTGAGAAATCATTTTCTAGCGCCTACAAGAGCATTGGAAAATCATTTTCCAGTGCTTACAGGAATGCTGCAAAATCATGAAACTGAGAAAGTTTGTGTGAATTAAGTTATTAAGCATTGGAAAATGCTTTTTCATGAAATATTAAAGAGTGATAAGGTCATGTTTAATAAAATACACGTTAAAATCTTTGGATTAAACATATACTAATTTTTTTATGAGCATATACAAGGCAACAATTTTTAAGACAGATGCAACAACATCCCCACTCATGTCCATACTCATATGTGTGCTTATGTTTACAAAAATGAGTAAGAGCTACAAATCCTTCAAAACTCTCGCAGAGGCAAGACAAGTATTGGCTTCTTCATTCATATTGTAAAGATCAGGATGTAATAGAAGAATAACATATTGATTTAAAAAAACAGAGCACCACACAATGATTTTTGTAACCTTTAGATGGAAAAATTCTTAGAGCATTTGATTATTATGAGAGTGGGAGATCAATCATGAATTCTATTTCATTACAACTGTATTCCAATACTGAAGATATGATATGAGCCGCAAAAAGGAGAATGGGCATGTAGAAGGAGGACAAACAAAAAACCAATAACACATGAATCTTTGAAACCTTTCAAACTTCTACAAAGAGCAAACTATATTGATCCTGAAAAGTCTACAATACACATAAAGTTTTTTCCAAAGAGTTTTTAACCCTTTGTCTTTCTTTTTCATACATTATATATCAAAATGTATAAAACTTTAAGATCCATAATATCCGGGAAATAAACCATAAAATATTACTATATTTTTATGATACAATTTACTAAATAAAGTCTATCCTTATTGACAAAATTATGTGCATTCCATGTCGAGCTCTCGAACTGGGAACCAAAATAGATGATTTTTTTTTACAAGTTGTCTCCAAATCATTTTTTTGGATTTCCAAACCTTTCTCTTTGGCATGTTGTTTGTTTGTCGGGAAAATGACCTACACAACATAACCAACTCTTGAGACACGTCACAAGTTTTCAATATATGCATGTCAATATTATACTAGGAACAATGCTCCCAAGATGAGAATTTGGAATCACATGAAACATAAACCTATTGTGGGCTTGATAGCTAGATTAGAGCTTCAATGAACGAAAATTGATGAACAAAATAAACATGTGACATCCATTATGTTGTGTTGACTGTAATTTTGGAAACCAACCATTATAACTTGTTGACACCCCTTGTGTTATACTCATACACCCCTTGTGCTTTACTTCATTAGGAGAGGGAGATAAATCTCCACCATTGATCGCTAGTGATATTAAGAGAAAACTGATAGGAAAGGTAAGAAACAAACTTGGAAAATCACCAATTGGACAATTTTCAACCAACGAAGCATGCTCCAATGGAGGATGATCCATAGGAGAAGCTCTTACATCTGTAAGATAACAATGCAGTTTTCATCAAAGAAAATAATGGCATGTAAAGTAATACAAACATCATAATATTGACTACATGAATTAGGAATCCCATCCAATGCATTGAATGATATGATAACTAGATCGATGGTGCATATGTCTATGTGCCCGAATTGAAGGCACACTGATGGGATGTCACATAGCTACAAACATTTAGAATCTACATTAACAACATCAATAGGTATTGATTAGATTTTCTTTATTCTTTTCTGGTAAGATTAGAACCAAAGGAGCAGGATATATGCAAAGTTTCATTATTATTTAACAGTGTGAACTAAGAGTCAAAAGTTTTTTTCTTAAGCAAATATTATTTTCTTATGGCTTCTTTATACATAATAATAGAATTGGGCCATATAAGGTTTGAGCCATCTACAATTTAGTGACAGTGGGATTTCTCATTACTTGAACTATAGCTTGGTAGAGAAATCCTTTGTGGAGTTTTATCTTGGTCACAGACGCTGAAATTGCTTAGTGGTATGCTGGTTAATGCTTTTAGTTCAATTCTAGAGTAGTCTATAATTAAAAGAAAATGATTGATGATATGTAGGATTTTGTAATTAGGCCAGTTGTAGAGTAGCCCCACTTCCATCCACGTGGGTCCCTCCCACGTATTATCCTTCATCCTCTACATTGCCATGACTCTTAAAAGCTTCCTCTTCTCCTTTGGGATTATGACTTTAATGGTATATTATTTTTGGTTTATTTAAAAAGTTTTTTTATTTAAATATGTATTGTTTAATATATTTTTTTTAATTTTCTTTTATATAGTTTATTTGAAATATTTTTTAAACTTTATTTTAAACAAAACTTTGATAAATGTCTAGATTTTTTTGCCCAATATTGGGTTTTTTCAACAAACTAGCAGATATGGAGCTCAATTTTTGGGTTGAGTTCTACTTGGCCAAATGAGGCCCATGATGGCTTGTTGGAAAATTAAAATCATGGAGAACAATCTAGCAACATCAAATCAGGCAAATTTGAACATTTAATAGCCCAAAAATTTAGCAAAATTCTGAGTAATGAATTTGCAACAAAAAATAATTTTGTTGAGTTTGATTTGGGAAAATTTCATTGGTTTAAAAAAGTTGTTGTTGCAAATTCATTTTCCAAATTATTCAAGGGAAAATCAAATCTCCACAGTGAGCAATTGAATACATGGATTCTTTTGGTTTTTTATTTATTTAATTTTAATTTGGGAAATTGGTTATGAGAGTTGATATTTTGGATTTTTACGTACAAGATTAATTTGTTTAATTTTCATTGGTCTTGACAGAGAGCAGGTGAAAAGATCAGGACCAAAAGCTTTCTACAGCAATCAAATTACACCAGTAAAAGAAAAACATGAATTTTTTGCTAGCTAAAAATTGTGGGAGCAAATCTAATCTCAAAAAACTCTCATTTTTGGCATATTTTTGTAAAGTATAAATAATTGTTTTGAGAATGAGGAATAGGTTCCTATTTGCTGCAAAATTGGAATATTTTTGCATTTTTTTAAAGAAAATTTTAGTTATAGGTAGAGAGGGATACTCATATCTGAGTGTTTGGGGATTTTTTTTCGACATCTGGTCCTTGTCTTTGAGGCAGAGCATGCACTATTGCAGCTCTTTTCTCCATTGGCAGAGCTCATTATTTTGAAAGGATTGTTGAGAAGATTCTTCATAAAACATAGCAAAGGTTATGATCTAATATTTTAGAGATATGTTATTTATTCCAATTTTCTCTTGTGCTTAATCAAATTTCTTATTAACTATTTACTCAAAAAAATTCCGCTCTAAAATCAATGTAATTTCCATTAGAATTGAGTGAACTATTTTGTAGTTTTGATGGTTGACCATTCAATGTTTTAAGATCTCCAAACAAAGCATATTATGCACTTACTATATCAGTTGTTAGAGCTTCTTCTGAAGTCTGATACTCATCATTAAAAGAACATGTCAAATCCCCATTCTTTTAAACAATTTTCTCTTGATTTGTGTAAGATCCACATCTTGTCCTAATTAAGATATGATAGATTAGATTTCCTTTTGTTGATTACATTATAGATTAATTTGCATTTTCATTTAAAAAACGTTTTTAGAAGTCTCCTTACATAGGAGAAATTGCATTAGCGGCTTGTTTGAACCCTGAATTCAGCTTAAGGACTACTTTCTTGCAAGAGTTCTACAAGAGGTTAGAACTAATATCTTTCTTCTTGTCGGTAAGTAATAGAAATACCACAAGTTAGCAGGAAGAATGAGGGGGTAATTAGGCCCAATAGAACCAATCAAAACCACCAAATCAAACAGATAAGAGATTAGTTGGGGCTTTGACCAAGTGGTCTTCCCAAATGATGATGAGCTCATTTTTTGCCATAAACACCTACCAAGTTAGAGAAATAAGGATGAATTGTTTGTCTTTGAAATAATTTACAAAGACAGTCATTGGTGTATCATCCATAAGTTGAAAGAAAGATGTGTTCAAAAGTACCTTATATAAGAAAACAAATGGAAGGCTAGAATAAATATTACAAGGATAAAGTTGTAAGATGTTCAGAGAAAAATACAAGTATTTTAGCTTGGCTATTACATATATGTGGTGGTTGACAGGCTAACCAAGTTTGCACACTTATTTTATATTTCAGCAACTTATACAATAGTGCAAGTAACCGATTTATTTTTCAACGGGATTTTTTGGTTGCACGAGATGCCCAAGAATATTGTTAGTAATAGGGACAACAAGTTCCTGAGTGTATTTTGGCAAGAGCTCTTTAGATTGAATGGGATTGAGCTCACTCTTAGCACTAGATACCACCCATAAATAGATGGTGAAATGGAGATAATGAACAAATGGGTGGAGGGGTATCTCAGGAACTATGTTTCTAGATAACAGAGAGCTTGGGTCAAATGCCTACACCTTGGTGAATATTGCTATAATAATACCTATCACTTGTCTATCAGGAAGTCGCCATTCATGGCTTTATGTGGTTATGAGGCTCTCAACTTCATGGATCTATTGTTTGGTGATAATAGAATGCTTGAGACATGGTATTTACTATAGGAGAGTTAGAACATCATGAAGTCACTGAAGGAAATTTGCAACAAGCACATAATTAGTAGAAATTGTATGTTGATCAGCATTCAATTGAGCAAAATTTTGAGGTTGGGGACATGGTTTATTTGAGATTGCAACCATATGGACAGTATTCCCTCAACAAGAGTGGAGTAGAGAAACTCATGCCCATGTTTTATGGACCATTCAGAGTATTCGAAGGGTTTGAGAGGTTTCCTATTAACTTCAGCTATCGACTAGCAATAGAGTTCATAATGTATTTCATGTATCCATGCTCAAGAAGGCAGTTGATCATAATGTGGTTCTCTCATCTAAGTTGCCACCATTGGATGAGGAGGAGAAGTTGATATTGATTCTAGAGGCCATCATTGTTACTAGAGAGAGTACTCTTCATAATAAAGTCATCAAAGAGTTTGTAGTCAAATGGAAGAACATTCCAATAGAGGATGCATATAACACCCTCCTCCCACATTTACCCAAGATAACCAGTCTAGTGGGGTAAACATGCGATGAGAGGCTACTATTATGTGATTCAACTCCCCATGTACAGTTAAGGAAGTGGAACCGACAAAATAAGACCAATCTGACCTTCCTCAAGAGCTAACCAACCCGTTAAGTGTCCAACCCCTGAGAGAAATTGCTTTTTCACTATCCTAGAGCCTCGGTCTCTACCAAGACAAGGCATTCATGTGACAAAGGACTTCCAGTCACTCCCACAGCAAGGCATGCAAGTGACTATGGCCTTTTTTAGGCAATTCTGAGCTAGCGACCCCGAATTTTGTGCCACTTTTTCAAGGCTACGACTCAGGCCACTGCCCAGAACTTCATGAAACTTCCAGAAATGATAAATGGCATTGAAACAAAGGTGTTAATTCAAACACTTGGATAATAAATTAACCTTACCCCTACTATCCATGAGAGGAATTTCGTCAAACATGTCACAAATATGTAATCTACAGGTCATAACAATATATTTGAGCATAGGGGTCTCATACTTATTTGAGTTTCATAAGGAAGCATTGATTCCTTATCACAATAGTTGAATTATCATCTATTAGGTCATATATTCATTATTAATTCATTTTCTAATCAAAACATGATGAGATCCATACATCAAGTTTGTCAAAAATAACAAGGATATAACAGCCATAAGAATCATATATGAACAATTGCATTTACACATGAAATATCAAGGAGAAGTAGCTCTTATTAATGAATGAAAAGGACAACTAGGTTTGGGACTTCCACGAACCACCCGACCATAAATTAGCTGAACCAAATATTTCTTTCAATCAATCACCCCTGTGCGATATTCCAAGCATGAATGTGGGACTCAAAACCAAACCAATCCAGGTTTCCTCAGGATTTATAGCAATCCCCACTAGATCACTAGGCCCTAAATAAGAATGGATACCTCTGGATTTCTCCACCTACACCATGAGGAATTTTCCTGCCTCCTAGTCTTTAGGCTTTACTGTGTATCCCTCCATTCAACGATTGAGGATTCTTAGGCCTAATTGAGACTCCACCCTCCAGTATTTACTGTATATCTTTCCATACACCAGTCAAGGATCCCTAGGCCTGATCGGGGGCACACACCTCTAGGATTTACTATATATCCCGCCATTCACCAATTGAGGATTCCTAGGCCCACCGAGGCACACAAAATTTGGCTTTACCGCAATCCCACCTTCTTCGGTCCAAGGATTCCTAGGCCTTATGTTATTTCTTTTAGAGACCACCTCACTCAGTTTCAAAAACCATCTGGCAATCCAGATCAACCAAATACAAGAGAACCCACCACTACATGACTATCCAGAAATGGCAAGGCAAGGTTGAAGAACATTGTCACACTTGGAAAAACCCATGCCAATGATAACAAGAGAACCAAGAACACACATGCATGTGCCATGCATGACAAAACTAGTAAGGAAAACATACATGTAACTCAATACCTGCAAGTAATCTCATTGTAGTCGCTTGATCCTACTCTTCCTTGCTTGATCTTCACTTCCCTTTGCCTTCTTTTCCTTCCTTGATCCAATGTTGAAGTGCTCCAAGAAAACTCTAAGTGCCCAAGAGTGTGAGAGAGAGAGAGAATAGAGAGAGAGAGAGCTTCAAAATTGAATTGACAAAAAAAGGTACCAATTGTTCCTCACAAGCCTTTTTATTAATGAGGCCTCTAATTTCTTCAATTTCCCATTATTTTCCTTCATTTTCCTCCTCACATGCAACCTGTGACCTTTCACCTTCCTTTTCTCCTAATTTCCATTATTTTCATAAATAAATTGCCAAAAATGCCATTTTTGCCTTTCCAAAGCCTTTCCCATTGCCTTTGCTAATTTCCTTAGCCATAATAAACCAAATAAACACCCACACTAGGATTTTTTTCCCAACATTAGCTTGGAATACGTGTCCCATGACCTTCTTTATTATTTTACCTTTATTAACTTTATTTACATAGAATTTTAACCAGGGTTGTTACAGAACCCTCCCCCTTGGGGGGGTCCTCGATGTTCAATGACACCTACAACCAACAAAACCACAAAAAAGCAAAAAGTGCTACCCATGGAGCTTTATAACTTATCTCGTTGCAGTATTTACAATGAACACTTTGTTAAAAAGAAAACCAACATGAAAAACATGACAATCATAACAACCATAATGACATGACACCCATACAGCTTATTAGATATTTATAACACATCTCATGGTGGTATTTACATCCATATACATAGATACATATGTCAAAAACATTCGCTCAACCAACAAATAGAGAAGCATAAATATCCTGCATTTGATCTGCCATCCCCCATGTAGCTTCTGTTATCACTCCATAATTTCCCTAGGCTAAGGAGAGAAACCCAGAGGTAACCACAAACCAACTTCAAAAGCTAGGATCTAGCCCTTCCAACTTTAGAGAGGGCTCTTTCTGTATGATTTATATTTCTACTTCATATTTTAGGCTAGGTATGAAAGGACAATGTATGATTTTCAAAGTTTTGGTTGAAAGATGCTGGAAAATTCCATTGGGCATGGAGTCATAAGGTTTTTCAGTAATCAATTTAAATAGACAGAGGAGTAGAAAACAAGGTGAGGTAGGAAAACTCATGGATCTTGTAGAGTTGTTGTGATATGAATGAGATGAATGAGGAGGAGGATTAATTAAATATAGAGCATACTGAGATGAATTCTATACTTAACATCAGAAAGAAAACATTGATATTGTTTAACAAGCCATAGCAGAGTACTGAAAGTAAATTCAGCCCTTAATCTTCTTGTAACAATTTAGGAATGAAAACATTCATGTGAAACTTGAAAGGAAACAGATTTACAGAGAGGAAGACATCACCATTTGCTTGACAGAAGAATCCTGAAACTAGACTGCCTATGCATTACTGAATTGATTACTTCAAATGTACTTCACTGCTTACAATCACAGAAAAGTATTTTCTTCTCGCATAATCCAACCCTTTCTAAGTCTTATTACAAAATATTTATAGACTATCTCGAATAAATTCGGACTTCAAATCAAACTTATTACAAAAATAATATCTACTAAAAACATGTAGATATTTCTAAAACATAACTAAATAATAGGAATTCTAGACAAATTCAACTATTCTATTGAATCTTTAAAGGAAATTTGTTTCTAACTATTTGGAAAAAATAATTGAACAATACAATCAAAAATAAAAAACAATCACTGGAAAAGTGCAAGTAATTTGGAACTGCTAGGAAAATATTTAGCCTTCAAATCTGGAAATTGGCTCATTAATGTTGATCCTCTGCCTTTGAATCTGGAGTGGTTGAAGTTGTTTTTGAAAAAAATTATTGACTGTCCATTCAAACTACCAACCCCTCTTTTCCTGTGATTCAACAATTGCCAACTCATACACCTTCAACTCTTTGTATGGTCTTATCGGAGAAGTTTCCACCTTATTGCTTCACCGATACTCCTCAGCCCCTTGCGCTTTTCTCCTTTGGCATTTGTTTTGTTATATGACCAGGCTAGTGACTATTGGCTTAATGCCATATCAGAGCCCCTTTATAACATAACTTAACGCGAAGTTTTGATTTTTTCCTGGCTCCTTTTTCTTTAGCCCTTCTCGCATTTCTCACCATAGGACCGAGGGCTATGACCTACCGCTTAGCCTTGAGGTGCTAGGGCGTTTTGTTCACTATCGGGGGCTATTTTTCCTTTGTTAAGTGCTTAGCACCCGAGGTTCTTTAAAATCCTCTCGACCATGTGCCAACCTAATATCAAAGCCCCTCTCATCGAAAGTTTCCAATCGAAGGCTTTACTTTGGAGCTACGATATTCCTACTTCCAATATGTCGATAGCTCTTGGTGTTTGGCCCCAACTCCGCGTCTTTGGTTCTTTGAGTCTTTGCAAACATGGTGCCTATGATCCAGGTGGATATTGGTGGCCACCGTCCAAGTCCACATGGACCCCCACCATGGTTTCTTTTAGCTTTTCAGTTTCCTTAATTGTAGCACAATTTACTATTTTTAGCAGTTTTTCGGGTCCTGAACTTCCGAAGCCGTTTTGAGGCCCTAAACGACGTTTTTTGGGAAATCTGGGCGCAACATGGGTCCATAAGATGGCTGGAATCTAGGACATCGGCTCATAATAATTACAAAGTGGATATTTTAAGAAAACCCACGAAAACTTAAATATTTACGTAAAGTGTGTAAAAGGATTTAGGCAAGTGGGTACTACCACTTGTTATCTCATCCCTTAAAGGCAGAGCCATATGGGGACCAAATCCGACACAATATAAAAGCAATATATAAAGATAAGATGGCCGGAATCTAGGACATCGGCTCATAATAATTACAAAGTGGATATTTTAAGAAAACCCACGAAAACTTAGATATTTACATAAAGTGTATATGATATCAAAAGAGTGATCATATACATTAGTCATTGTTATCCCGTTCTTCATTAGAATCATCGTGATCTTGTTCATATATGTCTATCTGTTCTCTCTCTAATAATTTCTCAATGTTAGGAGCAAATATTTCTTGTGGTAATGAATCATCTAACCATGGTGGTGCTTCTTCTCGGAAACAACAACAGAAAGGAAATGAGAAAACATTTGAAGGTCGGTGTCTTGGATCAACAGAAATTTCTCCTCGAAAACTGACAAACAAATTAAAAGCGAGTTCATGCTGATTGCTGCCATTTTGGACTACTACTATATCTTCATGAATGAATTCAAACTCGATAGTATAATCATTTTGTGCAGCAATGTGGATTTCCCAACTGAGTGTCCTGATTGTATCTGGAAAATCACTATCACACATCCAAGTAACCTTGGGCATATATTTGAACAAAAACAACTAAAACCAAGGACTCCACAAATTTACAGCACTATCTATCTGTGTAGCATAAAAAATGGCTCTGACATAACCATGTATCCTAGCCCTTTGATGAATGGTAAAATAATCTTGCCAGGTCCAATCAGTATTTTGGACAAAGCCAAAATAGATAGGAATAGGTTCACGGGATAATGCATAAAAGACTCTCCAAGGCCTATCTCTATAAGGTAATTCACTATTGTATGCTATCATGCCTGACTCTGAATCGAACCATTTCTGCAATACAATCTATAATACATCTATAGGTAATGACTTGACTCTTAAAACAAAACAATCCCAACAAAACTCGTATTTACATTGATGACATATTATGACTGGACTGGACTCTTTAGGAATTTTTCTTGTTGATGCTTCTCCTTGATGCAGAGGTCTGACATTTTGATTTCTTTGACATTTGTAGCTCCTTCTCTGGTGAGCATATCTGCTAGATAGTTTTCTGCTCCAGACTTGTAAACAATGTCAAAATCAAATCCTTCTAACCAGAGTGCCCATCTCAACACCCTTGTGTTTCCTTGCTCAAGCAATCTTTTGTTAGAAAGTATGCCCTTCATATGTTTAAGGTCTGTTCTTACAATAAATTTGACGTTCTTTCAAAACAAATGAAACCTTTTGATCCCTTTCTTTACTTCTAAAATCTCTCTGTGAGAAGAGGGATATTTGGTTTCAATATCATCAAAGGATCCTGAAGCATTTGCACACACTAACTCTTTCCTGCCATGTTTCTGCAATAAGACTGTTGCCCAAGTATGATCTAAAGCATCTGTTTCAAGAATAAAAGACAGATTAGTGTCTGGAAGTTTTAAATTTGGCAATTCTTGGACTTTATTCTTGATATTTTTCACTGCAACTGTCATTTGCTGACTCCATTCAACCTTTCGTTTTTTGAGTCTTTGTTATAATATCTTGGTATCCTCAGATTGCTTTTCATAAAATTATCTGATATAGTTTAAGCAACCTAAGAATCTCTGTAGTGTCTTGATATCTGGAATGATGTCTGGAAATTTGAGAAGATTCAAGAGGACATGAGGTTGAAGCCGGATATGTCTTTACTCAATGTGTAGACCTAAGTAGCCAATTATGATTTTTCCAATCTGAAATTTTTCTTCTGTGTCTAAAAGGACCATTCCATGCTTGTACACTAGATTATGGAACTTTTCTAAATGAATCTTATGTGTATTTACATCTCTACTATACACAAGAAGGTCATCAATGTATACAATTATATACTCTTCCTGCCCGAAAATATCTTCCATGCGCTTCTGAAATTCTGATGGAGCATTTTTTAATCCGAATGGCATAACTGTCCACTTCTATTGACCATGTGGGACTATAAAGGCTGTTTTATATCTATCTTCTTGGAGAATGCCAATTTTCCAAAATCCACTCTTAAGATCAAACTTACTAAATCCATTTGCATTTGATATTTTAGCAAGTAAGCGTTCTTTGTTTGGAAGAGGATACCTTATTGGCATGAGTGCTTCATTTAAAGCTTTGTAGTTGATGACTAGCCTCTTTTTCCCTCTTTTCTGCTCATTGTGCTTGTTGACATAAAATGTTGGACATGCCCACGGACTTTTGCATGGTTCAATAAGCTTTTGTTGTAAAAGTTGAGTAATTTCCTGTTTGCACAACTCTTGTTCTTTAGGACTCATATAATTAGCGCTTGCTTTTTGGGGACCAGGAACATATCCTTCTTTGTAAGGCAAGGCTACGAAATATTTTTCTCTGGTCCAAAATGCATCTGGTCTGTTAGCTGTACAATCATCTCTAAGTTTTTCAGAAATTCCTTGGAGGATTTTCTGACCATGTAAGTCTGCATTCTTAATTATCTTTTGGGTCTTTGAAAGATCTTGCAAACTATTTTGGATATGATCCTCTTCATTGGGATGAACATTGACTTGATAGTCACTTTTAGCAGGAAGTGTAACTGGACCTTCACAATTAGTTAAAACAACTGAATCTTTTGCAAATGTTACTGGGAGAAATCTTTTGAGGAAATATTGACCCGATAAAACATCAGAACCTGTATCATAACTATACAAGGTGACATATGCAGGAACATCACCTAAATATATCAAAAAATCAGGAGCTATAGATTTATCTACATTAGCTCTTTATTAACAGTTCTAACAGCAACCTTTGTGGGCTGCCAATAATATGTAGGAATGGCTCCATACTTGCAACAACTGCTCATAGAGCCTGAATCTATCTTAGCATCAAGAGTGTATTCTTTTATTTTTGGCAACTTAATTTTTATAGGAATAACCACTCTGTCATCAATGCCTAAAATGTTTACCAAATCAACATCCTTTGATTTCATAGGCATTTCTTCTTCTGAAACTTCTTTCAGCAATAGTTTTGCCAATTTAGAGTTGTGATCATCATATTCAACAAGTAAATATTGCAATCTGGAAGATAACTGAATCATTTCATTTCTGGTATGCTGTATTGATGATTCTATTTTTCCAATCTCTTTTTTGAGAGTACTGATTTCTTCCATACCTGAATCATAAATATCTTCTTTGATCTTCAGAGGCTGGAACATTGAATCAAACTCTTTCTGGATAAATTCTTCATTCTTAAAAACATCTTTATTTCTGGTTGAAGGCAGCTGTTTTTCTAAGCCTTCAAGTTTTTCTGTCAATCTTCTTTTCACTGTCAGCTGAGTGGGATCCAGCTGTGACAGCTGAGTTTTTACCTTTTCTATTTGTGCCTACAATGTATCTGAAGAACTGAAATGAAACATCTTAATATCAGCAATGAAAGTTTCATTAGAATCAGAAGAGTCAGAATTTAAACTTATCCTTCTGATATCAGGTAATTCCTCATCTGAAGAATCTGAGCTGCTGGATATTTCAAAATATTCTCCATCAGAATGGGATATGAGATCCCAATCTTGAGGATTATGGATACTGGAAAATATATCCATAACCTTTACCTGTTTTTTGTTCTTCTTCTCTTTGCAGTTATTAGCAAAATATCCTTCTTTTCCACAGATAAAACAAGTAACTTTTTTGGAAGGTTTTGCTCTTTTCCTGAATACCATCCTTTTGCGCTTAGAATTGTACTTTGGATAATAACCTTTTCTCTTGTAAGTATATTTATCTGGCTTACAAAAAAATGTTTCTTAGCAGCTTGTCTTTTCGTCTTACTGTGACATCCAAAGTCATATGTTTCTGCAAAATTGTTACATAATTTTGTGCTGAAGTGCATTTGTTTCTTGAAATTTTTCTTTGCCTTTTCTGCAGCACATTCCTTTTGTAATATGGTAACAATCAACTGATGTAGAGCAGCAAAAGATATATTTTCAATCTGAATTTTATTTAATTGAAAATAATTATCAATCAAATCTGGAATCTTTCCTGGCATGGATGCAATATAGTATCGTAAATATGCAACATTATGAGGATCGGATGCTTGGTATAGCAATTTTTCATCACATAGTAATAATCATGCAAATGATCTATATTGCATAACCTATGGGACAAAAATAGTTGAGAATGATGGGCAGAATCTTCAGGAACAACACCTACAAATTCGTGTGCTAAGGCGTCAAATAATGCTTTTAATGGATCATCAATATGTTCAATTATCTGATTTTCGTCTGTTTCTGATAGCTTTTCCCACCATTGTTTCAAAATTCCAGTGAAAGACCAAAAAATTTGTGTAACTATATCTGACCAGTCTGCCTTTGTTTCTACTTTTATTTGCAGTGCCCATGCATGTAAATTATGAAGATTAGTAATAACTTCATCATGTGATAAACAATCAATATTTACCAATAAAGTGTTACCATATCCTTTTGTACTAGGATTATCAAATCTGACATTAACTGACTGCAAATTTTCTCTGCATCTTGAAAATGGACTGGTTGCTGCTACTTCATGTGCAGAGGTATCATTAAGATTTTTGGTTCCTTTATTTTGGAAGAAAAAGGATTCAGTCCTTTCTCTTTTTGAACTAGATTCCCCTTGGGTCGGATCTCCTGGTGTCCTAGAAGTAACACCTGACATGGTCAGAATTTTAGGAGTAGATGGTTGGCCATTTTCTATCAAAGTCTTAAGACTGACATAATTCTTTGGTAATCTTAGACTTTCAACAAAGGGAAATCTTTTCAGTCTTTCTTTCATCAAATCTATTTTTTATCTAGCTAAAAGTATCCCTTTACTGATCTTTTCAAATTCTGGGATGCTGACATTTTCTATTCCTTTGAAAAGTAAGCTTCTAATACCATGTTTAGGTTGATTAGAGCTTGAGGTTGTAGAAAACTTTGAGCTAGTCAAATCAACTTCTCTATATCTGGGAGGTGAATGATATTTCAAAATAGCATTCTGCAAATGATCTAGGGATTTCGAAATTATCTCCATATTGGACTATATATCATTCAATGACTGCTTGTGCTCATTTTGTACTCCTAATATTTCATTATAGCCAACATGTAATTTCTTAATATGTTCTTTGATTTCAAGGACATCTTTGGCTATATCATCAATATTTTGTAACAAACAAACTATCTGATAGTTTGTGAAGTTCTGCATTTTCTCTGATTCACTCTGTTCTGGATCTGTCAAATTCCTCATTTGAATCCACTGGAAGTCTGATTTTAATGTACCATTCTTAAATGTTCTCCTGGAATTTCCCGGTTCTAAATGCCTTTCATTTACTTTGGCAATTATTTCACTTTGAGCTCTTGGAAGTGTAAAACTCTTAATATCTGGCAACAATTGTTTTACACATTCTTGACAATCTTGGTGTTGTCCATTATGTTCAGGGGATTTTTCTATTTGGAACTTTGAGGCAGAGGATGAAGATGGAGGAGTTGATACACAGAACTGGCAATCATCCAATCTAGAAGATAAAGATCTTCTAGGTGTTATCTTTGGTTGTGCTGGATAAACTGGAGGAAGTACAACTTTATTTCTAGCCAATGTAGACTTAGATCTAGTCAAACTAGGACTTGTAAACTTGAGTCCTGAAGATCCATCAGAATGTTTTATTAGAGATAACTGTTGAGGTTCTTTTACAGCTTTCAGCTGAGGGTACTTCTGAGATAGAGGGATGTATGTACTATTCCACTCCTCTGGAAGCATACATTCTGAGAATCCTACTTGAAGAGGAACAGTGTTTCTGGGTCCAATTATCACACCTTCTTTCAATGCTCTTTTGTTAAGTTTTGAATTTAAAGGTGGCATAGTAGTAGACACAAATCTCAGGCAAACTGAAGAATGTAACTGAGCAATTAATGATTGTGGGGCTACATTAAACCCATTGAACTGGATGTATGCATTCAGGAATTCATTGATATATGGATCATTCAAAGCAACTTGGTATCTAGGAATGACTAAAGATTGTTATGAAACCAGCTCAAGAAAAGATAGAAAAGATAGATCAACGCCTTAGAATTCAGCCTCTTCGAGGGGGCAACCTCCTTGACATTACATAAATGAACAATTCTTGGATGATTCAAATGACAAAACCTCCTTTCTATATATAGGAGTCTAAGGAGTCACAATATAATCCAGCCGACCTAACAATAATAATATAAAGCCACAAAAATAACAATAGAGGGATTCTATGGGGCACAGAAATAACAATATGGGGGTAATAGGGGCACAACAATATAAATAAGGGGTATAACTACAATAGTAATGGGGTAATCACTAGTATTATAGGGACCCAACATGCCCCTCTCCTTCAAAAAAGTGTTGTCCTCAACGCTTGAGTAGTTCTGGATACTTCTGCATAAAATTCTCATCCTCCCATGTGGAATCTTCAGCGGATAAGTTCTTCCACTTGATAAGATACTCTGAAATTGATCGATTTCGTAGCTGTCGAGTTCTTGTTTCTGTGACTGCTTCCGGTTCCAATATAATTTTTCCTTCCTCGTCAAGTTCTGGCAATATTGTTTGAATTGGGAGCTTGTCGCCTATAACCTTCTTTAAACATGAAACATGGAAAACTGGGTGCAATCGAGAAGCTGCAGGAAGCTCCAATTTGTATGCCATAGTACCAATCTTTTGCAACACCTTGTACGGACCATAATACTTTGGTGATAATTTATTATCTTTCTTAGCTTGCTTTAGGGACATTTGCTTATATGGTTGTAGCCGTAGGAATACCCAATCACCTACATCAAAACTTCTTTCACTGCGATGTTGATCTGCCTGTTGTTTCATTCTATTTTGTGCCAACACGAGGTTATCCTTTAAGAGTTGGAGGACTTGTTGTTGATGTTCGATGTGATGTTCCACTGCCTGAACCTTAGAATTTTCTCTTAAATATGATGTGATGGATGGTGGTTGATACCCATAAAGTGCCATAAATGGGGTCATTTTTGTTGCTGTATGGAAGGAAGTGTTATACCACCATTCAGCCAGAGGCAACCATTTGACCCATTGTGTCTGTTTATCAGATACAAAGCAACGAAGATATCCTTCCAAACATTTGTTTACTATCTCAGTTTGCCCATCAGATTGAGGATGATAAGATGAGCTATGAGCTAACTGAGTACCAAGACAAGAAAATAATTCTGTCCAAAAATTTCCAGTGAAAATGGGATCTCTGTCACTTACAATAATCTTTGGGTTTCCATGTAGCTTTTGAATTGTTTCCATAAATGCAGTAGAAACTGTACTGGCTTTAAATGGATGTGATAATGCACAAAAGTGTGCATACTTGGTAAGTCTGTCAACTACCACCATGATGACACTCTTTCCCTCAGACTTGGGTAAACCTGTGATAAAATCCATTGAAACCTCCTCCCAACGTTGGCTTGGAATGGATAAAGGTTGTAATAGACCCGGTGTCTTAATTGTTTCAACTTTATTTTGTTGGCAAACCAAACATTCCGCCACAAACTTTTGAATATCTGATTTAAGGCCATCCCAAAAAAATTCCTTCTTAACCCTGTGGTAAGTTTTTAAAAATCCTGAGTGCCCTCCTAAGGGAGAAGTGTGCAATTCCATAAGAATCTTTTGTTTTAGCTGGGAATTCTTACAGAGGTATAAGCGATCTTTGTACCATAACGAATCATTTTGCCAGCTAAATGTATCAGAAGTACTGGAATCTTGTTGTAGCTTTCGAATAAGTGCCCACACTTCTTCGTCATTCTTCCATTCCTCCCTTGCTTCGTTTATCCAATCTGGTTGGATAATAGAAATGGCACACAACAATGCTTCCACATCCTCATCCTTTCTTGAGAGTGCATCTGCCACCACATTTTGCTTCCCTTTTTTGTAGATGATTTCAAAGTCATAACCCAACATCTTTGTGACCCACTTTTGTTGCTCTTCAGAGGATAATCTTTGTTCTAAAAAGTATTTAAGGCTATCATGATCCGTTTTTACCTTGAAGTGTCTTCCCATTAGGTAGGGTCGCCATTTCTTAAGTGCATGGAGTATTGCCAACATTTCCTTCTCATAAATAGCTTTGCTTAAAAACTTTCCCTTGATTGGACGACTTTCAAAAGCAATGGGTCTTTCATCTTGCATTAGAACAGCACCAATTCCATTTCCTGAAGCATCACATTCCACAATAAAGGTTTTTGTGAAGTCCGGTGTAGCTAAGACCGGTGCTTGGCACATTGCCTCTTTAAGATGTTCAAAGGCCTTTGTTGCTTCCGGAGTCCATGAAAATGAATCTTTCTTCAATAATGTTGTTAGAGGTGCTGCTATTCTCCCATAATTCTTAACAAACTTGCGATAATACCCTGTCAACCCAAGAAATCCTCGCAGATGCTTTATGGATGTGGGGATTTTCCATTCCTTAATGGCTTTAATTTTGCTAGGGTCTACCTTAACTCCTTCATGAGATACAATATGACCCAAATATTCCACCTCCTGGACTCCAAAGAAACATTTGGATCTTTTTGCATATAATTGTTTCTCCTCCAATAGTTGTAGCACCCTGTCAACATGTTCAACATGATCCTTCCAAGACTTGCTGTAGATTAGTATATCATCAAAAAATACTAACACAAATTTTCTAAGGAATGGTTTGAAAATTGAATTCATCAAACCTTGAAATGTTGAAGGTGCATTGGTAAGGCCAAAAGGCATGACCAAAAATTCATAATGACCCTCATGAGTTCTAAATGCCGTTTTCGGAATGTCTTCAATCTTCATTCTGATTTGATGATATCCCGAACGAAGATCCAACTTGGTGAAGTAAATTGATCCATGCAATTCATCCAGTAATTCATCAATGACAGGAATGGGGAACTTATCTTTAATAGTGAGCTTGTTGAGCTCCCTATAATCTGGACACATGCGCCATGATCCATCCTTCTTGTGCACCAATACTACTGGAGCTGAGAAAGAACTTTGACTCGGTTGAATTATACCAGCCTCTAGCATTTCTGCAACCATACGTTCAATTTCACTTTTTTGGACATAGGGATATCTGTACGGCCTGATGTTTGGAGGAACACTTCCTGGAATCAGATGAATAGCATGATCATGATCACGCATAGGTGGGAGACCTTTGGGAGTCTCAAATACCTTGGAATGATTGTCCAGGACTTTTTGGAGATCTGGAGAAATAGATGATTCCAATGTGGAAACATCTAGCGAACATAATTGTGCAATTACACCTCTTTGCTCCTTTTTTAGAAGCTTTGTCATGCCATTAGAGCTGATTATCTTTCCTGGTTTCCCTGCAATACCCCTTAATTCAACTTCCTTTCCTTCCGTAGAAAATTTGATGAAAAGTTCTTGAAAATTAAAAGCTATTGTACCCAAGGATTGTAGCCATTGGACTCCTAGTACAACATCAGCACCTCCCATTGGAATGGAAAGCATTGGGCTAGTCAATACATATTCTCCCATGGATAGCTTGATATTATGGCACTTTCCAGAGCAATTTATTGTTCCTCCATTTGCAATCATCACTTGACACTCTGGTGCTGGATATAGGAAGCAATTCAATTCTTTTGCTACCCTACAATGAATAAAATTGTGGGTGCTTCCTGAATCAATCAACACTATTACCTTTTTCTTCTTGATTTGTCCTTCTATCTTGATGGTTTGAGGAGTGGTAATTCCCGCCAATGCATTACAAGATATGGTCGGATTTATTTGTTCTTCATCTAGGCTTTGTTCCTGGAGTATATCCTCTTCTTTTGACCTTTCTTGCTCCTTTTCTTCTTCCTCTTCACAATCTATGTAGAATAATTTCTTCTCAGCACACTTATGACCTTTTGTGTATTTGCTATCACAACTGTAACAAAGCCCTTTTGCTCTTTTTTCTTCCAATTGTTGTGGTGTCAACCTTGTAGGTTGTGGAAGACTAGGGGCAACAACACTTCCGTCTTTATAGTTGTGAGTGGTATGCTTCCTAGTTGCCATAATTTTGCTTTCCATTTTTCTTGCTAACCTGAATGCCTTCTCTAATGAATCAGGTTCCCAAAGGCGAACATCATGTTGGATATTATCCTTTAAAGACCCTATGAACACATCAATCCTATGCTCCTCTGGAATATCTTTTACCCTTATGTTCAATTTTTGGAACTCCTCAATGTGCTCCATTATTGAACCCTTTTGTTTGAGACTTATCAATTGGCTAAAAAAAGTGTTGCTTTTTGTATCCTCATAATGTGCTATCAATTCTTCCGTAAAAATTGCCCAAGTGATAAATTGTTTACGAGAACAAAGCCATTGATACCATACAAACTGATTTGGTTCCAAATATAAATTTCCATACGTACCTTTTGTGTGTTTTGCACATTATTGAGATCGAAGAATTGCTCCATCTGTAATATCCATGTGGCGGGATCCTTGCCATCAAACTTCCTCATATCGATTTTTGGAACATGGTGAGTCTTTGATCCAACATTAGAGTCTATGGAATCATGATTAACATTTCTTTTGTTCTCATCATGAGTTTCCTTTAGTACCCTTTCACCCTTAGTGACCATTTCTTGTAGCAACTTATTCATATTTATCTTCAATTCTTCCATCTTATCATCCATGCCATCAATTTTAGCGTCCATGCCATTCACCTTAGCTTCCATGCCATCCATCTTAGCTTCTACACCTTTTTCTAAACCATCCATCTTAGCTTCTACACCTTTTTTTAAACCATCCATCTTAGCTTCTACATCTTTCCTTAAACCATCCATTTTAGATTCTGTTGCTTTTTGTGCAAGTGACACTTGTTGCACTTGTTCTTGTAATTTTGATATATCATATAGCATTTCTTCTTCTTCTTCATGAGTCATGCTAGAGCTTTCAGGTTCCTTACTAGGTGTTTGCATTTTCTTTCCTCGGGGCATCAGTTACCGATAATAATGCTCTATTATGCCCTTTGAATTCCTTCAAATAAATTTTCAAACCAAGCTTAAGCAAAAATTTAAGAAAATCTACACACCTTTTTTCACTTTGTAGGAGCTCGATATTGCCTCTGATGTATCTCTGTACTTTTCGATCATCTAGTTCTAAATTTGTGACTTGCAGTAGCCCTCTGTGTCCTCTTTCCAATGCCACAAGTCTGACCCAAATTGGATTCTCCAAGGAAGAGTTATGTGAAATCTCCCACAGTGACTTGATTATAGACTAGTTCAGTAGAGCGAACTTGTACGACGTGCCACGAGTCACTGTTTCGATCTTTGGATCTGAAAATGCATACAAGAAACTAAAGTCCGTCCTCTTTCTGTACCTTCTTACGAAATTTCAATCCGATCCCCAGAGAGAAAGTTATGACGATTTTCCCCAGGTCACCTGTTTTGAATGTAATTCAGGAGTCTGCAAAAAGACCAACTTCCTCAGATCATATCTCCGCAAATATCACGCGAAAAGCTCTGAAATTCGGACCCAAGGTTCAACGCGATTTCTTCTCAAATGGGTTTTTTTTGCGACTTCTGAAACGTCACAGAAAAAAGTTATAGCGAAAATTCCACGATGACCTGTTTGGAGCAGCGAAACCCTAGAATCCAAAGCTCTGATACCAAATGTTATGAAACCAGCTCAAGAAAAGATAGAAAAGATAGATCAACGCCTTAGAATTCAGCCTCTTCGAGGGGGAAACCTCCTTTACATTACATAAATGAACAATTCTTGGATGATTCAAATGACAAAACCTCCTTTCTATATATAGGAGTCTAAGGAGTCACAATATAATCCAGCGACCTAACAATAATAATATAAAGCCACAAAAATAACAATAGAGGGATTCTATGGGGCACAGAAATAACAATATGGGGGTAATAGGGGCACAACAATATAAATAAGGGGTATAACTACAATAGTAATGGGGTAATCACTAGTATTATAGGGACCCAACAAAGACCAAACAAGGCCATTGTTCAAAGGGCTTTGGAAACCACCAAGCAAGGCATCATGAAAATCATTCATCCTAGAATCCAAAACACAAGTAAGGCATGAAGTATTCAATCCTAGCCTAACAAGAGGATTTATCCCGAACTGAACCATTCCAATATGTATATATTTATATCCATGCTCAATTCCCCATTCAATATCTTCTTTATTAATCAAAGGAATCTGATAAACATTCTGTCCAATAGAAATAGGAATATTTGTGGAAGTAAATCTAAGCAATTGTGCACCTTTAAACTGAAATACTGGAAGGCTATATAACTTATTAACTTCGATCTCTGGCAGTGTCCAATTTTGCTGTGGTTAGAATTCTTGAACAAACACTTTTTCATCATATAATTTCTCTTCACTAGACTTATTCAGATATTTATTCAAAAAAGACCATCTCTTTTGTCGAGCTAATTTTCTATCTTCGGGTTTTCCATAAATAAATTCATGTCCATCCATATTACCAGCCATTTGAAAATATAAGTATGCACCTGGTTAAAAGATTTAAGCTTTTGTGCTCCCGGATGAGAAAAACTGTTGTCCTTCGCCTCAATGTCCTGTTTAAATCTGAATCATTGGTATCAGAGTGGTCTGCTTTTTCTCTGTTTTTCTTTGCATGTCCCCAACAAGGTCGAGATATAAGGAGTTAGGGCTTGAACTGGTCGAACCTTTGCAAGACCAACCTCGCAAATCCCGACGGCCTCCCATGGCGGATGAGAAGAAAGACGAGGGGGCAAGAGATCCTATCAAAATCTTGATCGAAGAATCCCTCGAGCGGCAAAGGAACGCAATGATGGATAGATTTGCACAGATCCTTCAGCGGCTACCCAGAGGCGACGCATCGGCTTCCAACAGCTACTATGGAAACGCCACACCATTTAAGGTACAAGCTAATTTTGAAATCCCCATATTCGAGGGTCAAATAGATGCAGATGCCATAGATAAATGGTTAAATCTGCTAGAGGGTTATTTTTATATTCATAAATTTTCGAGTCGGGAAAAGATTGTTTTCACTCTTCTCAAAGAAGCACCCCACGTCAAGGACTGCTGGGAAACCTACTGTGAGCAGAAGAATGAAAGCACAGGCTCACTATTTTCAACCGCACCCACTTGGGATTCATTCCGGGATGCCGTCAAGGAGCAATACTACCGTGTCAAAAGCTATGAGGACAAATACATCAAATGGACCACACTACGGCAGGGGCGGGACCAAGATGTGCCAGAGTTCACAAACATTTTTCATACCTTTTGCACACAGTTGGGTATCAAAGATTCTGATCTACATCTGGTACTCAAATACCGCAGCTGCCTACACAGATACATCCAGGAAGAGATGGAGTTCCTGAACATCTCCTCACTCGGCACGACGTACCGATACGCTGTCAAAATCGAGCAAAAGTTCAAACAGAAGAAGCAAGACTTTGGATCTACAAATCCGAAGCCCAAAGGACAAAGCCAAGGCAGGGTGACCCAAGATAACCCATCGAAGCCACAAGAAAAGAACAACACCACGAAGCTGAAGAAGGACACAGGAAAGTGGTGTGAGTTCCACAAGAACCCCACTCATAACACAAGTGAGTGTTGGACCAAGCAGTCGCTAGTGGCCAAATTGAAGGCTTCCGAATCAGATGCATGTTCCGACCTTGAGCCAGAACCCGACAAGGGGAATGGCAAAGGGAAGCAAATCATTGATGCGAAGCCTAGTGCCACTATTGCCACCGCCACAATCTAGAAGAATGAACCCGAAGATCCAGAGGAGGAAGAGCGTATTTTCCACTTACAGATGTGGGTGAAGGGTTCACCACTGTAATTCATTGTCAACAGTGGCAGCCAAAAGAACCTCATTTCAGCAGAGGTCGTGAAGCGGTTGGGCCTACCGACTAGACAACACCCACAACCGTACAGTATCGGGTGGCTTCATGAAGGACGAGATCTCAAAGTTCGCCAGCAATGCCGCCTTCCCTACAGCATCAAGCCCTTCACAGATGAGGTATTGTGTGATGTTACACCTCTGGATGTTTGTGATGTACTATTAGGCCAGCCATACTTGTGGAGGCGACATGCTGTGTATGAGTCAAGGCCTCGTGCTGTTATTATTTCTTTGGGTAATTCATTATACAGGATACCGGAGGTAGCCCCACCTACCGCCACCTCTTTGATCACTGCTAAGAAAGGCAACAAGCTCATCTCCCAAACTAGGAAATTCATCTATCTAGTTCGCTCCCAAAGTAAGGGGAAGATCGTTGCCACATCCATGACCCCCGCAAAGGGTTCCTTCATGAGAAGTAGCAGTAAAGGAATACGGTCATGACAAAACACAGGAACAACTTCTCCTCACCCACAGGGATACCACACAAGCTTCAAGTGGGCAACAAAGTCTGGTTTCATCTGTAGAAAGAATGCCTTACAAGAGCCCATCAAAAGCTCCAACCACACCGACATGGTCCTTACACCATTACTAAGGCTATGGGAAATAATTCTTTGAAGCACAGCATTCCTCCATTCCTTCACTTCCACCAAGTATTCAATGTGTACTGCCCTCGACCATGCTTCCCACCATTGCTGGACACATCCGAGATTGCAGAATAGCTCACCAGGGACCAAGTTCAGCAGATGGAGGAACTCAATGCAATGGGGACCATTGCTTCCTAAGGGGGGAGGAATGATCCATATGGATATTGGTGGCCACCCGCCAAGTCCACATGGACCCCCACCATGGTTTCTTTCAACTTTTCAGTTTCCTTAATTGTAGCACAATTTACTATTTTTAGCAGTTTTTTGGGTCCTGAACTTCCGGAGCCGTTTTGAGGCCCTAAACAACGTATTTTGGGAAATCTAGGGGTAACATGGGTCCATGGACCATTGTTTCCCTCCCCAAAGTGGTAGTGCTTGAACAGATCTTTCTAACGAGCTATTGTACGCGTCAAACAGAGATCGTATGCCAAAGTTACGACCTCGGGAAATTGATGTACCAATTTACCCAAACGGGGCCCACAGTTTGGCGTTTCATCTTCTAGGGTTAGGTTTTGGGATGTTAAGGGTTTTCCATTGTTTCTCAAAAATAAATAGGCCTTCGAGCCTCATTGTAACATAGTTCAGAGGCATGTAGCCGCCACATCTCTTCTCAGAGATAAGCTATCATCACCCTAGCTGGTTTATTTCCATTTCTGTTTGTAAGCATATTTTAGTATTTTACAGTAATGAAATGAAGTATTATTTCCACTGCATATCTGTCTTTATGGTTATCTCTGTATTTTATTTTGTTCCTGTTTAAATCCGGATCAACCTGCCCAATATCGGAGCCCCCTAATCTGAACTTTTTCAAGTATCAAGTGTTACAAAGCGACGACATCCTCAACCTTCGATACGTCGATCTCAGGTATGACGACATCACTCCACGTGCCACCTCATGAGTGGTGAAATGTGTCACCCTAATTTGTCCCCTTAAGCCCCCTGAAAACACCAAAACTAACTACCACATGGCCTGTCGTACTGCCATGTCATTCTGACGTCAGATGCCACTGTAGATTTATCAGAACCAATCATATGCCGCCACATGTCCCGCTAGAGGAGAGAGAAAAGGGCTCGTCCACCTCTTGTTTCGTGATGAAATCCTTTGTTAATTATTTATCAACATTCTTGATGGTTTTTAACACTATTGGTGTTTTATCCTTATCACAACTTTTTAAAGCTCTTCACGTTCATAAGTTATGATCCTCTCGTCGTCGATATTCCTAATGCTATGATGTGTCGATTTCCTCCAGGCTCTGATGTTGTGATCACCATTCTCCGATGTGCCTAGACCTCCGATATGTGATCTCTGATATATCGGACCTCCGATATTCCTTCCTTTCAAAGGCTTCAAACCCTTAAACATCAACATGCCATATCTTTTGATCCAAGAGTTCATTTTTGGACTTCAACATATCGTTGGAAATCTTTTTCAGTGGACTTTCTAATGGAGAGGGTCCAATCTAGTCTTTGACTCCTTCTACTACTTGGAAAATGACTTCAAACTTCTCTGCTCATTTTCTCTTTAGGCAGCTGAAATCACACCCACCATGATGATACTCTACATGAAGCCTACAGCTACCATAGGAATCCTTCTGAGCCATGCACTGCAGCACACATTCTTTTCAATATGGTTGACATCAGTGCCAACATTCATGCACAATACTAGTGCAACCACCATTCAATTTACCAACACTCACTCATGACAACTCACTAATGACCCCTTAGGGACCTTACAACTAAAATAAAGACTAATGGACCTCCTTTGACACATATATTTTCAATGACTTGAGCAATTTGAGACCTTAGTACAAATATAATTTAGACTATAATACCTGGTGAATTTATAGGCTAAAATTTACCAGTCGATTCTCAAAAAAAATAACTCGTTAAACGAACTTTGATTACCTATATTATAGGACCCTAACAACTTCATCAGGCTCAAAGTTCTTCCATTTCACTTTAACCTACTTGATTGCTCGGTTCTGGAGCATGAGCATATTTCTCTGCAAAACACACTGATGTTCCAGCTGGAATTATCCTTCGGGATCAACCTGCAATACAGACCACTCAATCACATGATCAACATCTTTAACATACTTCTTATGAAATGACACATGGAAAACGTCATGCATTTTTACTGTTGGAGGCAGTGCAAGTTGATAGGCTACTGGTCCAATCCTCTCAAGAATCTTGAAAGGTCCACAATATCAAGATGCCATCTTGGCATATGATCCAATCCTCAAGGATCTCGGCTTGGGCTTGATGTGCAAGTACACCCATTCCCCAACCTGAAACTCCTTAAACATCTGGTTCTGATACATAAATTTTCTGTCTATCATGTGTTGCTTTCATATTCTTCTTGATTACTCACATTTCTTGTTCCATCTCTGCCAACATGTCAAGTCCAATCAATACCTTGTTCACTAGATAACTCCAACTGATAGGAGTATTACAACTCCATAGAGTGCCTCGAACGAACTCATCCTCAATGACTCCTGATAACCATTGTTGTAAGGAAGCTCAACCAATATAAGGTACTCCTCCCATATCCTTTTTCGATACATCACATACATCCTCAACATGTACTCCAAAATCCTATTGACCCTATTTTTATGCCCATCTTTTTGTGGATGATAAGTTATAATGAAGGCCAAATTTGTACCCAAACCTGCAAATTAATCTTTCCAAAATCTAGGAGTGAACTTAGCATCCTTGTCTGACATAATCCTCTTTGGAACACCACGTAATCTCGCTACATCTTTTTTATGCAACCAGCTCATAAAATAGAAGAAAATATAGATCAACAGATTGAGAATTAGCCTCTTCGAGGGGGCAACCTCTTTTACATCACATAAGTGAAAAATTCTTGGATGATACAAATGACAAGACCTCATTTCTATATATATGAGTTTAAGGGATCATAATATAATCAGAGCCTACAACAAAAATAATGTAAGGGCACAATAATAACAATAGTGGGATTCTATGGGGCACAATAATAACAATATGGGGACTACATGGGCACAGAAATAACAATAAGGGTGAAACACTAACAATAAAAATAATGGTCTACACTAGTATTATTGGGACCTAACATGCCCCTCCCATTCAAAAAATTGTTGTCCTCAACGCTTAAATAGTTCTTGATGCTTTTTTGTAAAATCATCATCGAGTCCCATGTGGAATCTTCGGCAGGTAAGTTCTTCCACTTGATGAGATACTCTGAAATTGATCGATTTCGTAGATTTCAAGTTCTTGTTTCTGTGACTGCTTCAGGTTTCAATATGATTTTTCCTTCCTCACCAAGTTTTGGAAATATTGTTTGAACTGGGAGCTTGTCACCTATAACCTTATTTAAGCATGAAACATGAAAATCTAGGTGCACTCGGGAAGATGCAAGAAGCTCCAATTTGTATGCCATAGTACCAATATTTTTCAACACCTTGTAAGTACCATAGTACTTTGGTGATAATTTATTATCCTTCTTAGCTTGCTTGAGGGACATTTGTTTGTATGGTTGTAGTTTTAAAAATACCTAGTCACCTACATCAAAACTTATTTCATTGTGATGTTGATCTTCATGTTGTTTCAATTGATTTTGCGCCAAAGTGAGGTTATCCTTTAAGAGTTGGATAATTTTTTGATGATGCTCAATGTGATATTCCAATGCTTGAACCTTATAATTTTCTCTTAAAGATGACGTGATGGACGGTGGATAATATCCATAAAGTGCCATAAATGGGGTCATTTTTCTTGCAATATGGAAGGAAGTGTTATACCACCATTCAACCAGAGGTAACCACTTGACCCGTTATGTTTATTCATCATATACAAAGCAACAAATATATCCTTCCAAACATTTTTTCACTATATCATTCTTCCCATCAGATTGACGATGATAAGATGAGCTATGAGCTAAATGAGTACCCAGACAAGAAAATAATTATGTCCAAAAATTTCCAGTGAAAATGGGATCTTTGTCACTTACAATAATCTTTGCTTTCCATGTAGCTTTTGAATTGTTTCCATAAATGTAATAACAACTATATTGGCTTTAAATGGATGAGATAATGCACAAAAGTGTGCATACTTGGTAAGTCTATCAACTACCACCATGATGACTCTCTTTTCTTCGGACTTGGGTAAACCTGTGATAAAATCCATTGGGACCTCCTCCCAACATTGACTTGGAATGGCTAAACATTATAACAGACTCGGAGTCTGAATTGTCTCAACTTTATTTTCATGGCAAACCAAACATCCTTCCACAAAATTTTGAATATCATATTTAAGGTCATCCCAAAAAAAATATTTCTTGACCCCGTTGTAAGTTTTTAAAAATTCTGAGTGCTCTCTTAATGGGGAGGCGTGAAATACCAAAAGAATATTTTGCTTGAGTTGGGAATTCTTACAAAGATATAAGCAATCTTTGTACCATAATGAATCATTTTTCTATATAAATGTATCATATGCATTGGGAGCTTGCTGCAACTTTTGAATGAGTGTCCACCCTTCTTTGTCATTCTTCCATTCATCCCTTGCTTCGGTTATCCAATCTGGTTGGATAATAGAAATGGCACAAAGCGTTGCTTCCTCTTCGTCATCCTTTCTTGAAAGTGAATCTACAACAACATTTTGCTTCCCTTTTTTATAGATGATTTCAAAGTCATAAACCAATATTTTTTTGACCCATTTTTGTTTCTCTTCTGAAGATAATATTTGTTCCAAAAAGTATTTAAGACTATCATGATTTTTTTTACCTTGAATTTTCTTACCATTAGGTAAGGTTTCCATTGCTTTAGGGCATGTAGTATTGCAAACATTTCCTTCTCATAAATAGATTTTTGTAAATACTTTCCTTTGATTGGATGACTTTCAAAAGAAATGGGTCTTCTTTCTTTCATTAAAACAGCATCAATTCCATTTCCTGAGGCATCACATTCCACAATAAAGGTTTTTGTGAAGTCTGTCATAGCTAGAACCGGTGATTGGCACATTGTCTCTTTAAGATATTCAAAGGGCTTTAGTTGCTTCTGGAGTCCAAGAAAATGCATCTTTGTTTAGTAATGTTGTTAGAGGTGTTGCTATTCTCCCATAATTCTTAACAAAATTTCAATAATACCCTGTCAACCCGACAAATCCTCGAAGATGTTTTATGGTTGTGGGGATTTTCCATTCCTTAATGGCTTTAATTTTTTTAGGGTCTACCTTAACACCATCATGAGATACAATATGACCTAGATATTCCACCTCCTGTACTCCAAAGAAATATTTGGAGGTTTTTTCATATAATTATTTCTCCTCCAATAGTTTGAGAACCCTGTCAACATGTTGAACATGATCCTTCCAAGACTTGTTGTATATTACTATATCATCAAAAAATACTAACACAAGTTTTCTAAGGAAGGGTTTGAAAATGGAATTCATCAAACCTTAAAATGTGGAGGGTGCATTGGTAAGGCCAAAAGGCATGACCAAAAATTCATAATGACCCTCATGAGTTCTAAATATTGTTTTCAGAATGTCTTTAGTCTTCGTTCTAATTTGATGATGTCCCGAACAAAGATCCAACTTGGTGAAGTATATTGCTCCATGTAATTCATCCAAAAATTCATCAATGACAGGAATGGAAAATTTATCTTTAATAGTGAGCTTGTTGAACTCCCTATAATCCGAACACATGCACCATGATCCATCCTTTTTGTGCACCAATACTATTGGAGCAAAGAAAGAACTTTGACTAGGTTGAATTATCTCAGCCTCTAGCATTTCTGCAACCATATGTTCAATTTCACTTCTTTGGGCATAGGGATATGTAAGACCTAATGTTTGGAGGAACACTTCCTGGAATCAAATGAATAGAATTATCATGATCAAGAATAGGTGGGAGGCCTTTGGGAGTCTCAAATACTTTGTAATGATTGTCCAAGGCTTTTTGAAGGTCTGGAGAAATAGATGATTTCAATGTTTGAACCTCTAGTGAGCATAATTGTGCAATTACACCCCATTTTTCTTTCTTTATAATCTTTTACATGCCATTAGAGTTGATTATCTTACATGGTTTCCCTACAATACCCCTTAATTCAACGTCCTGTCCTTCCCAAAAAAAATTCATGAAAATTAAAAGTTATCGTACACAAAGTTTGTAACCTTTGGACTCCTAGTACAACATCGGCACCACCCATTGGAATAGAAATCATTGGACTATTCAATAAATATTCCCCCATGGTTAGCTTGATATTATGGAACTTTCCAAAGAAATTTATAGTTCCTCCATTTGCAACCATCATTTAACACTCTGGTGCTAGATATAAGAAGCAATTCAATTCCTTGGCTATCTTACAATGAAAAAAATTATGCGTACTACCTGAATCAATCAGCACTATTACCTTTTTCTTCTTGATATGTCCTTCTATATTGAGAGTTTGAGGAGTGGTAATTCCTGCCAATGCATTACAGGATATGGTTGGATTCATTTCTTCTTGCTCTGGCGTTGGTTCCTGGTGTATATCTTCTTCTTTTGACGTTTCTTGTTCCTTTTATTCCTCCTCTTCACAATCTATGTAAAATGATTTATTCTCAACACACTTATGACATTTAGTGTATCTTGAAAATAGTCTTCTAGATTAATCACATTGTAAGGATTGGGTCGAAATTTCGAACCAACTAATGTGGTTCATCGTCAGGACAAGGTTGGTTCGAATGAACCACATTGATCCTTTCCTTCCGAATGAACCACATTAGTTGGTTCAAAACGTAGACCCAATCCTTACAATGTGATTAATCCGGAAGACTATTTTCTAAATTATGGATCACAAAAGTCTTAGATCTAACATTTAGTGTATCTGTTATCACAACTGTAACAAATCCTTTTTACTCTTTTTTCTTCCATTTTTTTATGGTGTCAACCTTGTAGGTTGTGGAAGTTTAGGAGAATCAACACTTCCATATTTATATTTGTGAGTGGTAGACTTCCTTATTTCCATAATTTTACTTTCAACTTTTCTTTCCACCCTGAATGCCTTCTCCAATGAATCAGGTTCCCAAAGGCGAACCTCATGTTGGATGTTATCATTTAAAGTCCTTATGAAGACATCAATCATATGCTCCTCTGGAATATCATTTACCCTTATATTCAATTTTTGGAAGTCCTCAATGTGCTCTGCCATTGTACCCTTTTGTTCGATATTTATCAATTGGATAAAGAAGGTGTTTCTCTTTATATCCTCATAATGTGTTATCATTTCCTCCATAAAAATTGACCAAGTGACAAGTGATTTATGAGAACAAATCCATTGATACCATACAAACTAATTGGGTTCTTACAATGCATACCTTTTGTGTGTGTTGCACATTATGGAGATCAAAACATTGCTCCATATGTAGTATCCATGTTATCGGATCCTTGCCATCAAACTTCCTCATAACGATATTGGAAAATGGTGGGTGTTCAATCCAAATTAGAGCCTCTAAAATCATGATTAAAATTGATTTTGTTCTCATCATTAGTTTCATCGAATACCTTTTCTCCATTAGGAAGCATTTATTGTAGCAACTTTGTCAAACCTTCCTTCAAACCTTCCATCTTAGCATCCATGTTTTCTTTTAATCCATCCTTCAAACCTTTCATGTCTGCTTTTAATCCATCCTTCAAACCTTTCATGCCTTCTTTTAATCCATCCTTAAAACCTTCTATGTTTAATTTTAAACCCTCCATGTCCCCTTTTAATCCATCCATGTCCCCTTTTAGTTCATATTTATTTGCTCTTTGTGAGAGTGAAATTTGTTGCACTTGGTCCTGTAATTTTGATATATCATGTTTTGCAATTCTTCCCCTTCATGTGTCATAGTAGAGATTTATGAGGGCTTAATGGGTGTAGAGTTCTTTTGTTTGGAAGGAATTTTAGAACCCAGTAGTGATATCTATGCTTCAATATGCCCATGTAATCACTTCAAATTGATTTTTCAAACAAAATTTATGTAAAATTTGAAAAGCTACAAACCTTTTTCTTGCTTTTTAGGAGCTCTATATTGAATTTGTTGTATCTCAGTAATTTTGGATCTCCAAGGTCTGAAATTTTATCTTGTGGTAGCCCTCTAAGTCTTCTTTCCAACCCAATAAGTCATACCGAGATTAGATTCTTCAAGGAATAGTTATTCTCGATCTCCCATGATGGCCTGATTATAGATTTGTTTAGTAGAGATAACTTGTACGGAATTCCATGTGTCATTGTTTCGACCTTCGACCCTGAAAACGGTACACAAGAAACTAGAATTCTTATAATTTTATTCAATTTTTACTAAATTCAAATATGATGCTCGGAGAGAAATTTATGACGATTTTCACTAGGTCACATTTTTGAGATTGAATATTGAAGCCTAGAAAAACCCTAACTTCATCAGATCATATCTCTGACAATATAGCGAACCAAGCTATGAAATTTTTACAAGGCGTTAACCACAATTTTAGCTCCATGTGGTCAAAATTTCAGCTTCTGAAGCTTCATAGAAAAACGTTATAGTGAAAATACCAAGATGGCCTATTTGAAGAAGTGAAACCCTAAAATCCAAAGCTCTAATACCAAATGTTATGCAACCAACTCATAAAATAGAATAAAATATATATCAAGGTCTTGAGAATTAGCCTCTTCGAGGGGGAAACGTCCTTTACATCACATAAATGAAAAATTCTTGGATGATACAAATGACAAGACCTCCTTTCTATATATATAGGAGTATAAGGGGCCACAATATAATCAAAGCCTACATAACAATAATAATGTAAGGGCACAACAATAACAATAGTGGGATTATATGGGGAACAATAAGAACAATATTGGGACTACATGGGAACAACAATAAAAATAAGGGGTATATACTAACAATACCAATAACAATAAGAGGCTACACTAGTATTATAGGGATCTAAAAATCTCTTATGAAAGCTTGTGCTACATCATTAGCTGAATACGTAGACTTCGTTGGAATGAAGTGCACTACCTTTGTCAACCTGTCTACCACAACCATGACGGAATCATGTTGTCTAGATGTCCTCGGAAAACCTGTGATGAAATCCATGGAAATGACCTCCCACTTCCACTCTAAAATCAGAATCGGCTGAAGCAACCCACTTGGATGTTTACACTTTGCTTTCACCTGCTAATAGTCCAAGCATCTAGCCACAAACTCTACCACTTCCTTATTTAGATTCAGCCAATGATAAAACTTCTTGATTTTTGTTAATGTCTTATGTTATCCTGGGTGACATAAATACAGTTTCACATGAAACTCTCTCAGGATAGTCTTCTTGATCTCATTGTCATTCGGCACATATATCCTATCCATAAATATGATCAAACCATCTACTATAAGACGATAGTCCACATTCTAATCAAATGTACCCTGCTTTAACCTATGCATAAGCTCCATGTACTTGTCATCCTGTTGTCATGCTTGTAATATCTAATCATGTAAGGATGTCCCATAAGAATTCATAGTTTCTATGTGATTCACCTGTACTCTCCTGCTAAGAGCATCTGCAACCTTGTTCTCCTTACCTTTGATGTACCTGATCTCAAATTCAAACTCACTAATCGTGGCTAACCATCTAGCTTGTCTGGCATTCAGATTCGGTTGGTCAAACAATTATCTTAATCCACTGTTATCACTCATCAATACAAAGCTCCTGCCAAGAAGATAGTGCCTCCACATCTTCAATGTATGAATGATCACTGCCAACTCAAGATCATGTGTTGGATAATTCTGCTCGTGCTCATTCAGTTTCTGTGACTCATAGCATCCTACATGTCCTTCCTGCATAAGGACTTTTCCAAGTCCTCTCTTACAAGAATTTGTACACACCACAAACTCTTTGTCCGGATATGTAATATTTAACATTGGATCATTCGTCAACAACTACTTCGATTTCTCGAAACTTGTTGTGCATTCCTCTATCCATTCAAATTTCTTACCTTGCCTTAGTGATGTAATATGATATGCAATCTGAGAGAAGTGCATGATGAACCTCCTGTAGTAACCTACTAACCCCATAAATGATCTTACCTCTTCAACATTTCTAGGAGCTACCCACTCCATGATAGCTCTTACATTATTTGGATCCATTGTTATTCCTTCCTTGGAGACCACATGCCCCAAGTAATGTACCTATGTCTGAAAGAAACTATATTTTCTAAGCTTGGAATACAATTGATGCTCTCTTAGAAATATCAACACTGCTGCTAAGTGTTCGGCATGCTCTTCCTTATTCTTAGAATATATCAATATGTCATCAATTAATGCAATAACAAACTTGTCCAAATAAGGATGCAACACACTATTCATTAAGCACATAAAGGTAGATGGAGAATTATTCAAACCAAATGGAACTACAACGAACTCATAATGCCCATACCTAGTCCGAAAATTTTTCTTGTAGATGTCCTCTTCTTTAATGTATACCTGATGATATCCATATCTCAAATCAATCTTCGAGTACATTGTTTCTCCCTTCAACTGATCAAACAAGTCATCAATCCTCGGCAATGGATACCTGTTCTTAGTGGTCACCTTGTTCAACTACCTGTAATCAATGCATAACCTGAGAGTACCATCTTTTTTCTTCACAAACAACATTGGTGCACCCCACGATGATACACTTTGCCTAATGTATCCTTTGTCAATAATTTCCTTCAACTGAAACTTCAACTCTACTAACTTTGGAGTGTGCATCCTGTATGGTGCCTTTAATGTTGTTATTTCCCTTGGTACCAACTCAATAGAAAAGTCCACTTCCCTATGAGGCGGAAACTCTAAAATCTCTGCTAGAAACACATTTTGAAACTACTACAAGATCGGGTACCTATCCAATACCTTTGAATCCTCATCCTCCTTACCTTTATCACTAGAAATATGCACTGCAAATAACACACATAATTTCCTACGGTGTGCTTTTCCTACATGGATATTACCATTCTAATTGATGTTTCCTCCTTATTACCCTACAAGATCCTATATTCTCCATTATCATCCAAACATTCAATAGCTTTTTCATAACAATCCACCTTAGTCCTGTGAAGATATAACCAATCCATGCCCAAAAGCATATTGTATGATTCCAACAGAAGTACATTCAAATGTGTTGATGTAGGCATACCATTCAACTCAAATGTACAAGCTCTTACCCAATGATGAACTCTCTTCTTTGTACCTGTAGCCAACTACACTAACCAAGATTTTGCATGCACTTCTTTATTCAAACCACACTTATCCACCAATTCAGGGTTAACATAACTATAATTAGATCCAGAGTGAATAAAATTAGAACAAATTGATCACAAAGCTTACCGTCCATCTCAATGATAGATGCATGGTGATCTGCCTTCATGTTATCCAACTCTGCATAGATTTGTGGAATGATTTGTCCAACATCCCCAACAGTTTGTTCTTCCTGTGCACTATAAATCTGATGCCTACCACCTTGATTCTGCGAACAATCTCTCTTAAGATTCTCCTTACCACATGTCCAACATTGTAACCATCCTATACCATCACCTCCATTATGTTGCCCTCCAGGTTGTGACCCATGTCCCTGTCTAACTACTTTGAACTTCTTATAATGTGCAACATTTTCTTTCTCTTCTACATTCTGAGGTCTTGTTCTTTTTTGCTGCCATTTACCTTTAGCCTTGTTTTTTCCTTTCCAACCTTGTTGATATTTTGTCTTACGATTTGATTTCTCATAGCAGTGCTTCAATTACCCAATGACTTATTCAAGTGACCAAGGCTCATCATATTCAATCTTATCTCTAAATGCTAATGGTTATCCACTAACAAATCTTTGAACTTTGGCCTTTTCATCCTTAAGATACGGTACATACCTCAATAACTCCAATAACTTAGTCATATACTCCTCATATGTCATCGGTCTCATCTTTAGCTCGTATAACTGCTTAGCCTTACTGTCGTAGAACCTCTCTGACAAGTACTTATTTCTTAAGAGCCTCTTGAACTCATGCCAACTCAACTCTTTTGTCCTGATTTCTATAACCCGCTTCAAATATTCCCACCAGATGTATGTTTTCCCTTTGAGACTGAAGACAACTATTTTGGCCTTCATATTCTCTGTGTAATCATGAAACTCAAATAATTTCTTCATCCCAGGTAACCATGCCTCAACATCCTCCAGCTTCTTCAAATCCCCATCAAAGGTAGGTGGTTTAGATTTCTTAAACTCATCCAGAAAATATCCCCTGTCACTCCTCATGTAAGGATGATAACAATGACGATCATAATGTCTGTGAAAACCAGAACTAGATTAAAATTTGTGTCCATAACCTCTCTTATCCAAAGTATCCAAGAGTCTATCATCTTTGATCGTTTCATCTCTAACTGACTTGTGCCCACCATGAGACTTACTACCATATGCCCCATTAGTCATATCCTCCTACCCATGGTTGATCCTAAGCGGTCCTTGTCTCTATGATTTTGGTAAACTCTAAAGGATTATTGCATTAACTTCTGCTCATTTCTCCTGTGCCTGAATGATCCTGTCATTATTTTCCTTGCAACTTCTTATTTTTTCCTTCAAACTTCTCAGTGTATCTACTAAGTCAGAAGAATTTTGACCACCACACTGCTCATTTGAACCATAGGGAGAATCTCGTGAATTGTATTCTACCATCTTGCTAGTCATGTTTGATCTCTTTCCTGCAAGTATATTGTGTCATCTTAAACCAAAACATAACATAATCTACATACTTCATTATAGTTCAGGGAAGGATATCTCATCTGCAAGATCAACCATATTAGCATGATACATGTATAATCATAATTATAACAGTATATAAACACCATTTCAAACACCATCCAGTTATCAATGCATGGCCATGCAAACCACATACCGTGACCTCATGCACAACAACTATAATCATGTCAATGTATGCACAAAACATATAAACAGTAACATGTATAACCAATGCATAACCGACATATACTCATGACAACCACATCCAAGAAACAATACCATCAACTTTCACATGGCGACACAACTACAACCATGACCTCCACCATGCATACAAAAAAAGCACATAGACCACAAGCATAAATAACACATATCCAACCGACATTTATGCATGACCAACACACCACCCATCCAGTCCAAGGGGTGAAACATGCTCTGATACCACTCTGTAACACCCTCCTCCCACATTTACCAAACATAACTAGTCCACTGGGGTAAACATGTGACAAGAGGCTACTATAATGTGATTCAACTCCTCGTGTACAGTTAAGGAAGTGGAACCGACAAAACAAGACTAATCTGACTTTCCTCGAGAGCTACAGAACCTTCAAGAACCAACCAACCCCTTCAGGTGTCCAACCCCTAAAATAACTTTCTGTTGGAAATAATACTAAGAGGGGGGGGTGAATTAGTATTATCAAATTCTTTTCAATATATCTTCCAGATTTATACTTTAATTTATTCTTCAGATATTGATCATTAATTTGTATGTCAGTACCATATAATAATGAGAAAGAACAAGAAAAACAGATAGTCACACCAAAGAACACCAGATATAAGGTGGAAACCCAATGTGGGTGAGAACCACCTGCTGCATTATGTCTCTATCTTCTTTCAATTAGAAACTTCTTTTACAATGATTTTGTACTGGTGCAGTCCTTTACCAATACGCATGCTGCAACCTGCAGAGAGCTACAACCCTCTCTTGTTTTCCAGTCTCTCCTGGAAGGGAGCTACAACCCCCTTAGCTCTTGTACTCGCTGAACTACTAGTACGTAGGTGCTGACCTACTTCTTTTCTTCCAAGGACCATGTTTCATAAATTTTCAAACTGGATCCATGAACATCAAATAATCATCAAGTACATGTGAATCAACCAATCTCCTTTTACAATCACCCAATGAATCAACCACTAACTTCTCAGAATGCAGTAACCAGAAAAGCAATACCAGTAATCTAAACCCAGAACTCTGCAGCAATAGATAAAAGGCAGCCAACAAATATTTCAAGAAAAGTCTGCAACTTCACCAATAGAAACCTGTGAATATCCACAGTTCTTCTGTGTCTAGACTGCGCAGCTCCGCACCTGCACTGTCTATCCGACAGCGCACCTCCGCACCTGATTCGTCTTCTGCGCTGCGTACCTCCGCACCTGCGCCTTCTGTTGCGCTACGTACCTCCGCACCTGTGCCTTCTACTGTGTTTCGTACCTCCGCACCTGCGCCTTCTACTGCACTGTGTACCTCCGCACCTGCGCCTTCTACTGCGTTGCGTACCCCCGCACTGTGCCTTCTTCTGTGCTGCGTACCTCCTCAGTGTGCCTTCTGTTGCACTGCGTACCTCCGCACCTACGCTGTGGATCGCCTGCGGACCTCCGAATAGAGCCAAATTATCAGTCCTCCAATGTGCCACAGACAGTCAAATCCACAGATCTGATCATGCACCAAAGAGATCGCGACCTATCAATAGATCTGCCTTACAGTTTATAGTTTTCACCTTGATTTAGATCTAGCTTTTCAAACTGATCACCCAAAATTTCAGATCTTAAGATATTCAATTTTCACAAGTAACTAGCCAAGTGATCTCCTTTCCTTTTTATAGGCAATCCCTTACTCAAACCATGGAACAAAACCATAAAAAACCAATACAAGGGACCCAAAACCGGGGTTCAATAATTTAGATGCTATACCACGGACCAAAACCATAGGATCATGAACGTCAGACTAAATACCATGGACCAATCATAAAAATTCCCACGTGTGTGCGCTTCTCTGCATTGAAGTGAGTGAATTTGATGCCCGCACCTTTTGTTCAGAGAACCTGTGGGTATGTTCGCACTTCTTGTTCGGAGAACCTGCGGGTCCGCAGCTTTTCTTAAGCTCACCTGCGGGTATCTCTTTTTCTATGATTTTGAGAGCCTGAACAAAGATTTGCCACTTGAGTGAGTTGCCATCAAGTACAACACCTGTGCCATATTTCCAAACCTGAATCATAATGCCAACAATCTCCCCCTTTGGACTTGATGGCAACCCCAAGATCCTCAAAGTCATTCTCCCCCTTTGTCATCAAGGGCAAAGGGTTATGCTCCCCCTGAGAACATGCTGAAAACTCTACTCTGCTATGCTGATCATGCTCCCCCTGACTATAGGCCAGATCTGTAAAATAAATTTTCTTCAAGAAGAACCATAATCCACCATACACCATAAATGACCTTGACAAAAGAGATATAAGACATAGAGACAAAACATTAGCAGCAATATTCAGATCAGCATCCATGTTCTCCTTCTGAACTTTCTCCTCCAAGATCTTCTACAATAATGCCAACAATGTATTATTAGAAGAATATATGCTCCCCCTGAACCTGTGCCAGATGGTCTTTGACCAATCCATAAACCAGCGAATGTACGCGTATACCCCATATGAAACTCGTGTACAACCAACAATCTCTGAAATAGATAAGATTCAACAACAAGATGATGCATCAACTATCCCCGGCTTTTGCCTAAGGTATTCAAAGGTCTCCCTGGGCAGTGTTTTGGTGATTATATCAGCAACTTGTTCCTTAGAAGGAACATACTCCAACTTGACTTTTTGTTCAAGCACTTGTTCCCGAAGAAAATGATATTTGATAGGTATATGCTTGGTCTTTGAATGCATGACTGGGTTCTTTGAAATGCTGATAGCACTTGTATTATCACATAGGATGGAGATAGGTGGAGTACAAGTGATTTGAAAGTCCTGCAAGGTTTGCATCATCCAAAGAAGTTGTGTGCAACAAGATGCAGCAGCCACATACTCTGCTTCAGTTGTAGATAAAGCAATTGAACTCTGTTTCTTGCTGAACCAAGATACTAATCTGGAACCCATGAAGAATGCACCCCCACTAGTGCTTTTTCTGTCATCCACGCTTCCGGCCCAATCTGCATTTGTATAAGCATGAAGTGTGAGATCTGTATCTCTAGGATACCATAAGCCATAGTTTTGAGTTCCTTGAAGGTACTTGAAGATTCTCTTAACTGCCTGAAGATGAGTTTCCTTTGGATTTTCCTAAAATCTTCCAACTATTCCCACTGCGTGCATGATATTTGGTCGAGTACCTATCAAATAAAGCAGACTTCCAATCATGGATCTATAGGTTGGTTGATGCACTGCTGCAGATTCATCATTTGCACTGAGGCTACATCCTGTAACCATAGGGGTACATACTGGTTTCGAATCTTCCATGCCATATTTCTTCAAGATTTGCTTGAGGTACTTGGTTTGAGATAAAAAGATACCGCCTTCATTTTGTTGGATTTGTAGACCAAGAAAATATGTCAGCTCTCCAAGCAAAGACATTTCGAATTCTTTCTTCATTACCAAGGCAAAGTTTTGACTCATAGCTTCTTCATTACTGCCAAAGATAATATCATCTACATACACAACAAGTATTAGCAATTTGTCATTTTCAATTTTTATATAAAGATTGCTATCTGCTGATCCTTTTGAAAAACCTTGTTGATGAAGGTATTTGTCCAACCAATAGTACCAAGCCCTTGGAGCCTGTTTGAGACCATAGAGAGCCTTTTTTAGTCTGCATACAAGATTTGGATCATTCCCAAGGATGAAACCATCTGGTTGCTCAATGTACACTTCTTCTTCTAAGTCTCCATTCAGAAAGGTTGATTTCACATCCATTTGAAATACTTTGAACTTCTGAAAGCTAGAGAGAGCAAGGAACATTCTGATGGCCTCAAGTCTTGCAACGGGAGCAAAAGTTTCTTCAAAGTCTATTCCTTCTTGTTGAGCATACCCTTTACAAACAAGTCTGGCCTTGTTTCTAATTACTTCCCCATTTTCATTCGACTTGTTTTTGAAGATCCATTTTGTCCCTATGACATTCTTATCTTTTTGTCTAGGAACCAACTCCCAAGTGTTGTTCTTTTCAATCTGCTCAAGTTCTTCATCCATTGCCTTGACCCAGCATTCATCTTTGCATGCCTCTCTTACATTTTGTGGTTCAGTGAAGGAGAGTAATTCTAAATAGCTTGAAGCTTCTGCAATTGTTCTTCTTGTTTGTATGCCTGCCTCCTTTTTCCCCAAAATTTGAGATTCTGGATGATTCTTTTGAACATACCTGGATGGAGTCTTTTCTTCTATCCTTATCTATTCCTCTGGTGCCTCATGGGTTTCTTCTTCATCATGAATCTGATTTGATGTTGATGGATAGTCCTCATCATCTTCGAAGTCTTCAGATCTTACCTGCCTGGGAGTGTTTTCTTTTTCATCCACCACTACATCAATGTTGTCGACAATTCTTCCAAGCCTTTTATTGTAACATTTGTATGCTTTGCTATGAGGAGAATAACCAAGGAGAATGCCTTCATCTACTCTAGCTTCAAATTCGCCAAGATTTTCATCATCATTTTTAATATAGCATTTGCTTCCAAAAATTTTGAAATGTTTTACCGAAGGAGTCTCACCATACCAGAGCTCATGAGGATTTTGAGTGTTGTTCACCCGAATATTTGTCTTGTTGAGAATAACAACTGCAGCAAATGTGGCTTCACCCCAGAAGGTTGCGGGAGTTCCAGACTCATCAAGCATAGCACAAGCCATTTGTTGAACCGTTATGTTCATCCTTTCTACCACTCCATTTTGCTGAGGAGTCCTAGCTGTATAGAATTCCCTTCTTATTCCATGTTCTTCACAGAAGTCGAAAAATTCATTCGAGGTAAACTCCCCACCTCTATCAGACCTGAGGCATTTGATTTTGTGATCTGATTCGTTCTCCACCAAGGCTTTGAATTATTTGAACTTTTCAAAGGCTTCATCTTTGTGCTTCATAAGTCCTATCCAACACATCTTGGAAAATTCGTCAATGAATAATATGAAATATTCTTCTCCTCGAGGTGACCTTTTCCTAGATGGGCCACATACATCAGTATGGACAAGTTCAAGTGGCCTACTAGCTGATCCTTCCTTCTCAGGGAAGTTAGTTCTGGTTTTCTTACCAAACTGACATGATTTGCAAATTATATTGTCTGGAATTCTGATGTCTAGAAGACCACAAACTGCCTGGTATTTACATGCTTTCCTTATCTGTGAGAAGCTAAGATGCCCCAATCTTTTGTGCCATAACTAGTGTTCATCGTTCTTGCTTAGATAGCACTGATGTTGTCCTTCTTTGAATATGTATAAATTATTTGGATTCCTTATGCCTTTGATCACTGTTTTTCCTGTATCAAGATCACGAACACTACATCCATTTGATCGAAATATTACCTATGTTCCTTGATCACACATCTGACTGACACTCAACAAATTATGCTTTAACCCATCAACATACATAACATTTCCAGGTTTGACCTTTTCTTTCAACTGAACAGAACCTTTACCTTTTATGAGCACAGGGGTGTCATTTCCAAAGGAAACCTTCTTCTCCTTCTCTAAGGCACTATATGACTAGATTTTTTCTTTATCACCAGTCATGTGTTTCGAACAGCCACTATCAATTTACCATTGATTTTCTTTCCCTTCTGCATATAAAGCTATACCACATCTCTCTGGTTGTGGTTCCTTTATTCTCCAGGTTTTGACACTTGAGGCTTGCTCCTTCTGAGTTGTCTGCTGAAACCTACTCCTGCATTCAGAATCTTCATGACCAAAGTTGTTACAAATAGAGCATTCTATTTCATTTTCAAGAGTAGAAAAGTTATTGTAGGTTCTTTTCACAATCCCAGTCATGCTCCTTTGTTTTTGAGCTTCTCTAGTCATGATTGTCTTATAAGCAACACATTGAGCTGCTTTGTGGCCAAAGTTATGACAAGAGAAACATTGGCCATTGAAGAAACTCCTGTGATCAGCCAAATGATTGTAATTTCTATTGACATCCATTCTTGAAGCAAATTGAGAAGGTTTTACCTGAGGCTGGTTGTAGCTTTTGTTTATCCTTAAAGTAGATTGCCCCCGATTTACCTGATAATCTTTGTTCATTCTTGAGGTAAATTGTCCCTGATTTACCTGATGATTTCTATTAGGCCTTTGCTTGCTCCTCCTTACTGCATCAAGATAACTGTTACACAGCAAATTGTCACTGTCATCCAGTCAGTATCCCTACTGTGTCATAAAATCAAACTCATGCTCTCTGAATTGGCCAAATGACCCTCATTTCCAAAGTTTACTGGGTCAGCGCGTCTGTAATTAAAATATCCGCGATGGCTGGCGGCTCACAGCGTATTCAGTGCGCTGCCAGCGTGGAAGAACATCACTTTTCCACGCTGGTCGCATTTCATGAGCCAGCGCACCTCTCCTTTGTATTGGGTCGCGCTGACATGACTTTCACAGTTCTTGAGGTGCGACGTCAGCGCGCCAGTTCCCTTATAATCCGCGTTGATCCTGTTTGGGCGAATTTGTTCTAACAGCCAACCTTCCAGATGCCTCCGGACCTGGTTGTTGGCCTTGAGAGTGTCGCCCTCCCTTTTATGGCATGTCTGTTCGTCATATGGGCCACCTTTCTTGGAGATAAGCTTATGCTTCCACCCTCCATGGAGACTCCTTCTCCTATATAAGCCTCCACCATTGCCATGAGCAGGGAGTTTTTTGGAGATAGTTTTTGACAACAAGGAATTCATAGTGTTTTAGTGTGCTGCTGCTAGTAGGTAGTTGGTGTGATAAAGTGTGGATTGTGATAAAGTGTGGATTGCTAGAGAGCTAGAGAAAGGTTGTGAAGTCTTAGAGTTTTGTGTGAGAGAGAGTTGCTTGACTTGGGAGATCTACTTCTTGGGTGAATGCTTATGAGACTTGCTGGCTGGACCCTCTTGAGAAGGACTCAGCGTCAGAACAATGGTTGTATCTTTCTCTGATTATTGATTAATAATAGATGACTACTGTTATGGTTCCATTCTCATTTGTCTATGTGATGGTTAAATGTGAATTACATTCTTTCTGACTGATGTATAATTGCTTTTATTAGATTTCACGCTTGTGTTTGTCTTTCTCTTCGTGTGTGCAGGTATCTATTCACGGAGATCGTGGAAGGTTGTGACCGGCCAGGGCGAAGGAGCGAGTGCGGCATCTCTTCATCAAACAAGAGCGTTGGAATCCAAGTAGGTGTTCTTTGCCTATCTTTTAATTGCAATTAGGAGCTTGCATAGTAGCATTGATTGATTGTTGCTAGACCCATGCTGGGCTAGTAGGGATCGCCTCTATCCGTAGAGGGGATTTACCGTCTCCAACAATTTGGCGACTCCGCTGGGGAGCCAGCCCTTGTCCTTTTTGTTCATCCTTGTCTTGAGTTTGATTGTTGGTCTCTTTTGAAATTTTGGGGATTAATTATCAGCCTTTTGCGTTTCCTGGGTTGATCTGGGAAATGCCCCTGTTTGATTGAAAGATTGGCTGTTTTGAATTGGGAGTTTTGATTTGCCTGTCACCATTTTTGAGCTCCATCGCGGATTTAATTTTAACAGTCGCGCTGACATCGCGCTCACCCTTTTGCAACATCCTGTTCATCGCGTAAATACACCTAACAGTCGCGACGATCCTGGAAAATCGGATCAGCGCGGAAAAGACCTGTATAGTTGCGATGTCAGCGCCACTTGCTAGCTTTCTACCCGCGCTGACCTTGGGTTTCTAGCTTAATTCCCGCGACGACTGTGTTTTTCTGAGATCAGCTCGGTTTTTTGGACAAAAGTCGCGCTGACAGCGCGGGTGGTCTGTGTAAAGATTGCGCTGACATGGGTTTTTAGTGTGTAACTTGCGCTGACTCCTGAAAAGTTGTTTTTATAACTTTATCTCCTGAATTCATCAATCTCTCTTATCCCCTGTTGTTTCTTGTCCCTCATTAGCTTGTTTTGATTACTTTTGGTTAGGGGCACTCTCTCTTTGATTTCATTCGAGTGAGTCTTGTGTTTTTAGACCATGTGACCTAGCCCTTTAGAAGTTTCATCGAGAAACCATTTGCTTGGGTTACTTGTCTATTCAAGGTTCATCCACAACCCTCTTATTGATTTGCTTGAGGCTTTTTCACTGCTTCTTGCTGGTTGATTTTTAGTGTCGATTATTGAACCACCTTTTTACGTTGATTCGATTTCTTCACTACCAAGCATAGATCACAATTGTTTGGATCGATCAGTTCACACTTGCTTCCTTCTTGCTTGAATTCCTTTTTATCTTGTTGAGCTTAGATCACATAGCTCATATAAGCCTTTGTTTTTCCTTTGATTTGGAGAAACTGTTTTGGTGTCTTGGGAACTTTGTTGTGTTTTCATTGAGTGATTTTATTTCCCTTTACTCGGTGTTGTTGTCTCTCAAAATTCATTTTAAGTGCTTTGTGCCATTTAAAAAAAAAAAATCAAACTAATATCTTTTGCATTCAATAGTTAAAAGGGAAAAAGAACATTTCATTGATTTGTGTTGTCAAAAGAAAAGTCTCATTTCTTTGCCATTAGTTGCATTAGATTGTTTGATTGTCTGAGTTCATTTTGTTTGATTGGAAAATTCTTAACCTTCTCATAGCTAGAATTCATCGAACGAAATGGTATTCTTTGGCATGTAGTTTGCATCTAGGTAATTGTGAGAGAACACACGGTAGGACCTGAAACCGAAACTTAATTCAAGATCAACCATAAAATAAACTGAATAAACCTAAAAACGCATTGGAACTTAACGCAAATATCTAGAGGTCTAGGCTACAGACGTGTTCCGGCGTCTTTAAACATAGTCACTATTGTTTCACATTATGGTTGGGTGATTCCTCCTTCTGTGACTCGATAGTGGTCTAACACGGACTGTGCTCCCACGTACCGTCGCGTATATAGGGAGACCCCACTAGGCTTTTATCCTTGATCCATAGGAAGCCGAGTCTGCCGCCTTGTGAGCCGTAACGCACCAAACACAGCATTCGGGAAGATTGGCTGCAGTACGGAAAGTCCTTGGTTCTCATACGATTGCCAAGGTGTATAAGCAGTTTTACGGTTTGCTTGGTAAACCCTTTGCCTAGAGTCTCCAGAGCAGTCACTTTTGACCCTTTTCGGACTCCTTAAACGAAAAGGTGCCTGTGAGCGTCTTGTCACTTCGTGCTCATTAAACATTTGAAGGAGACTGGAGTCATCTTTTCGTCCTTTTCTCGACTCTTGAAACATGAAAAGGTCAAGTTTAATTCCAGTGTCTTAAAAATTTATTCGGCCACGATAACATTTCCTGGTTAGATCTTGTGTGCGCTAGCTTGAATAGGTTTCTTTTGTTTGCCATGGCAACTTTTCCGGGGTTCACCAACCCAAGTTCCCCTCCTGACGGGAATCCTGGTCATTTCCCTCCTCTCGGGAATGTTGGTGCTCCTTATATGGCAACGTTATCCCTTCCGGGGTTAACTGTCGGGTTACCTGTTTGGTTGCTTTCAACCTCTTTGGTCCCTGCCGTGTCGGCTGCTAGTCCATCAGTCCCTCCACCTGAACAACATCATGTTGATCCTAAGGTGGACCTCTCCCCTTCGACGCCTACTTCTACGTCCTCATCTTCTACTTTGCCTGGTGAAGACCTCGGTTCGAGTAACCAGGTGGCTAAGAAAAAGAAGAAGAAGACCAAGAAGAAGAAGTCCCCTAAGGGAGAGGCTACAAATACAACTGTTACTTCCTTGAGTACACCTGAAGTCGGTCCCCCTTCCACTCCTCCGCGGAAGGTTAAGTTTCCTTGTCGATTATGCAAGGAGGACCATCTTCTTCGCGATTGTCCTGGCATTCCCAGGGTCTTAGAAGCATGGTCTCGTGATCCGGCCCACCCCTCATCGTCCACTGAGGCTCACGGCGATGCTACCTCATCAGTTGGGAATGGTAAGGGACAAGGGAAGATTCGAATCCCTTGTAGACTTTGTGAAGGCAATCATCCCCTTCACCTTTGTCCGCTCATGGATAAAGCCTCCAGTGTCTTGGAAAGTCTTACAGCTCCCTCACCCCAATTCCCCGTTGGATATCAACGTCTCTCTGCAGCTGCAGATCATCCGCCTCCCGACAATGAGATTGATTCACATTCTTCTCTTGTCCAAGCCCCTCTTCCCGAACCTGGCTGTGTCCAGCCTGTTCCAGACCAACCTGTGGTCAGAAAGGGTGTCGACTGGCGTTCACCTCCTGTCGACCACTCTGTTTCGGAAGAGAAAAATTCTCATGTTCTTCTCGTCTCCTCAAATTCTCCTGAGCTTGATAATGGTTTTCCCATCCCAGCCTCTCCGGAGAATTCCGATTCGGTTCCTTCCGAGTAGGGGGGCAACCATATGGTTCCCCCACCAAGTAGTTCGATCGTTTCCTTCGATTGGAGTCGTTTGACTACCCCCCCCCCCTTCCATCCCATGTGCCTTTCTGGGTCACCGCCTATGCCTCCCATATGGCGCTGCCTGGCACTGTGTTAGATGAAGGAGCATTGGTTAGTCTTATGCACGTTACTACTTGGCAGGCTTTGGGTTCCCCATCGCTTGTACCTGTCACACCGAATCTCACCGCTTTTGACGGAGGAAGAAGTCAACCATTAGGGGTCCTTCCGCAGTTTCCTATTACTTTGGGAGGCAAGACTGTCTATATAGACGTCTCGGTTACCCAAGGTTCTTTAGACTTCAGTCTTCTCCTTGGGCGTGACTATGTGTATGCCATGGGAGCCCTTGTTTCTTCACTCTTCCGTGTGGTTTGCTTTCCACACGATGGAAGAATAGTGACGATAGATCAATTATCGTTCGTTCGTCCACAAGCCCCTCCGGCACCATTGTCCTTCCCTCCTGGTTTTCATCCACCAGTTGCATCTGTTTCACCCCAGATCAACTACGTGGCCACCTCTCCCGTGCCTATATCCAGCAATGCCGCTGTCGTGCATAATGTCCTGGGGGCATTGGGTCCTGACTTCCGAGACATTGACCTCCCATCGGGAGCGCCACTCTTGGAAGCCCCGACTTCCTGTTCATTATGATGAAGTTCGGTCGGAGCATAGTTCACTTTCCTCTGTCAAGCTCCCTAAAAAATGAAATTAGATCTGGTCGGAGCATAGTTCACTTTCCTATGTCAAGCTCCCTAAAAAATGAAATTAGGTCTGGTCCGAGCATAGTTCCTGATCTTGTGTCAAGCTCGTTAAAAATGAAACAAGGGTTATGAGGATAGTTCTTTTACTGTGCCAACCTCATTAAAAAATGAAACAACTCCCTTTCCAAATCGAGTCTTTTGATTAAGATCTCGTAAAATACAAGATCAGGAATACAAGTCGAGTCTTTCCTAGATCTCGAAAGTGAACCTTCATTCCATCCACTTTGTTGAATGCAATGAAGCTGGGGGGGCATGTACCTCGATTTGCGTTATTATGCTGGGGGCATGCGAACTTATAACAAGCATAGTTTTTCGTTTCAAGCTTGTGTAAACATGAAACCGAATCCAAGCAAAGTTCTCCATGGTTCAAGCTTGTGTAAAAATGAACCCATACCTGATTTACATCTCGTGATTGCCTTTTATCTGCTAATTTCTGTTAGATGAACCTTGGTTGTTTCATTCCATTGCTACCATCTCTTTCGCCGATCATATGCTCTCACTTGGTTGTTTATCCTTTCCTGAGGAACCGCAGCGATGAGTAGTTTTATTAGCCAGCCTCTTGACCATTACATGTTTTGAGCAGTTCCACCATTGCCGGAACCAGTTGCTACCCTTTATACCACTCGTTCCTCTAGGACGAGTCACCTTTAAGCTCTTTTCTGACTCGTAAAATGTGAAAAGATTGCCGAGTATTTTTCCCTTTTTGACTCGTTAAAGAGAATAAAAATGGAGGTCTGCTTTCAGCTCTTTTCCGACCGTTTAAAGATGAAAAGATTGCCGAGTTCCCTCTTGACTCGTTAAAAGGAATGAGAGGCGGTCACCTTTAAAGCTATTTTTTTTTACCGTTTAAACTAAAAAAGATTGCCGGGTTTTTGTCGTTTCGAACTCGTTATTGGCTCCAAAACGACGTGCTTCTGACCGCTTTTTTACTTTTTCGGGTCGAAGTCACTATTTACGAAAGTACTACTCCTCGATCATTTTGGTCGGGCGGTTCTTTCGAGTGTTGTTTTATACTTTTTCGGGCTCGAGAGACACAACTTTACGAAAAAGGACCCCCCTGGAGTTTCCTTTTCCACTGTCTTTTCAGACTCTCTAAACAGGAAAAGACGCCGAGTTCTTCCGTCGTCAGGCTCGTTAAAACTTACTGACATCGGGCATTGTCGAAATGACACTCTTCAAGCATATGCTATCCCCGTCAAGCTTGTCATCCAAAAATAACCGGGGTACCTGCCAGTGGGGAAGATGGAACTGCAATTGTTGCGTCGGCAGTATGTCGCTCTTGAACATGGCACTGGTCTGCATTCGTGTCGGGTGGGAATTTCTCATTTTGTTTCACAACCGACCTCCGTGGGTCCGGGTTATCCTATTTGACCTCTCATCTGTTCATTGCCATCATCATCACACCCTCTGCTCATTTGATGTCAAATACTGCCAAATCCATTGTCGTGCCGCCGATATGTTCAAAGAGAAGTTGACCTCTGCAGAGTTACACTCTATCCCCGACGCCTCACATACTTCTGATTCATCACACTAATCTTCCTTTGTCTCGTGTCGATGATGTGGGAAACATTATGGCCCACCTTCGATCAAGGTTACCTCCTGTCGACTTCAGCTCATTATCCAGGATGGTGACTTAGAGACCCCTTCCAGGTGCCTTAGAGCCTGCATGCCTCAATGGCAGGTTCTTCGTGTTCGACGAGAGGTTTTCATCATTGGCCTCCAATCGGATGATTCCGTGGGTGTTCGACGCCAGCTCATTAATTCGCATGCTGTGTATTGAACCTATAGTACCTTGAGGACCATTGTCATTATTGGTGGCCCCTCTCGCGTCTGTTAACAGTTTTCCTCATTGACTGGTAATCAGACGATGTTCATGCATGTTCGACTCCAACTCATGTATTTGCATGCTTGAACTTGTACTCTGTTCGGATTGGGATGGAGCGCAAGACCCTGGTTCTAGTCTCTTGTGAGCCAGGTTGTGATTTTTGTGGATTGATATTACATGACTCGTTGATGGATGGCTGCGACCATACCTGAGTCTTTTAGGATGGCTGCGACCATACCTTGTTATCATCATGGTCTCTTCAGCTGGGTGGCTGCGTCCATACCACAGACCTTCCCTCATATGTCTTTTGGATGGCTGCGCCCATGCCTAGACTACATGTAATCCAACTATCAGTTGTACATACGTGCAGATCCTTCCTGGTGGCGTTCCAGTTCGGCAGTTTTGTAAAGCATCTCACCCCTCCCACTCTCTCGGGCTTCATGCTTTAGGGGGCATCTGTTACACAGCAAATTGTCACTGTCATCCAGTCAGTATCCCTACTGTGTCATAAAATCAAACTCATGCTCTCTGAATTGGCCAAATGACCCTCATTTCCAAAGTTTACTGGGTCAGCGCGTCTGTAATTAAAATATCTGTGATGGCTGGCAGCTCACAGCGTATTCAGTGCGCTGCCAGCGCGGAAGAACATCACTTTTCCGCGCTGGTCGCATTTCATGAGACAGCGCACCTCTCCTTTGTATTGGGTCACGCTGACATGACTTTCACAGTTCTTGAGGTGCGACGTCAGCGCGCCAGTTCCCTTATAATCCGCGCTGATCCTGTTTGGGCGAATTTGTTCTAACAGCCAACCTTCCAGATGCCTCCGGACCTGGTTGTTGGCCTTGAGAGTGTCGCCCTCCCTTCTATGGCATGTCTGTTCGTCATATGGGCCACCTTTCTTGGAGATAAGCTTATCCTTCCACCATCTGTGGAGACTCCTTCTCCTATATAAACCTCTACCATTGCCATGTGCAGCTAGTTTGGATAGTTAGAGTTTTTGGAGATAGTTTTTGACAACAAGGAATTCATAGTGTTTTGGTGTGCTGCTGCTAGTAGGTAGTTGGTGTGATAAAGTGTGGATTGCTAGAGAGCTAGAGAAAGGTTGTGAAGTCTTAGAGTTTTGTGTGAGAGAGAGTTGCTTGACTTGGGAGATCTACTTCTTGGGTGAATGCTTATGAGACTTGCTGGCTGGACCCTCTTGAGAAGGACTCAGCGTCAGAACAATGGTTGTATCTTTCTCTGATTATTGATTAATAATAGATGACTACTGTTATGGTTCCATTCTCATTTGTCTATGTGATGGTTAAATGTGAATTACATCCTTTCTGACTGATGTATAATTGCTTTTATTAGATTTCACGCTTGTGTTTGTCTTTCTCTTCGTGTGTGCAGGTATCTATTCACGGAGATCGTGGAAGGTTGTGACCGGCCAGGGCGAAGGAGCGAGTGCGGCATCTCTTCATCAAACAAGAGCGTTGGAATCCAAGTAGGTGTTCTTTGCCTATCTTTTAATTGCAATTAGGAGCTTGCATAGTAGCATTGATTGATTGTTGCTAGACCCATGCTGGGCTAGTAGGGATCGCCTCTATCCATAGAGGGGATTTACCGTCCCCAACAATAACTTTTGGAGGTGGATGCTTGAGATGCTTCTCCATTATATCCCAGACCAATCTTGATTAGTGGAGAACACTGCACATTGATAATCTCATCCAGAGTTTCAGATCCTTTAACAAATTTAAGATTAAGAGCTTTTGTTTTCTCAATCTCTTTTCTAAGACCAACAATTTCACATTCTAACTTTTCATGATTTTTTTCTTTTTCATCAAGTTGGAATTGAAGAGTATCAATGATCACATTCTTCTCTTCTAAACATATTTTGAGTCTAGAAATTTCTTCATAAAGACCTTCTTCATCTATAGCGTCCACAAAATCATCATCTTCAAAAGCCATTAAGAGTCTATAATTGTTACCTTGTTCATCTTCGTCACTATTTGAAAGTCCATCACTGTCTTCATGAGTGTAGTAACTTTTCTTAGTTACATTCTGTTTCTTGTTCCATCTGACAGGTTCCTTACCTTTATCAAGCTTGTCTTTATGTGGAAACTTTGCAGCATAGTGACCGACTCTTCCACAAGCAAAGCATTTGAAAGGTAACTTACCTTTGAATCTTCCAGCACCCCGTTGAAGATTCTTGACAAAATTTGATTCTTCGTCTTCTTCTGATAGATGTCCTGACTCATAGTAATCTTTGCCTGAAGCCTTGAATGCAGCTTCTCTTCTGTCTGATGGTCCTCCTTTCCTCATTTCGTAAGCGGTCAGAATTCTGTGCAACTATGACATAGTTAGGTTTCGTAGATTCTCCTTTTCTTCTATAGCAGAAACTTTAGATTCAAATTTAGGGGACAAAGATCTTAGAACCTTTTCAACCACAACAACCTCTTTTACTTCTTCACCCCAATTTTTTCATACAATTAACAATCTCATCTACACGAAGGAAATAGTTAGCCACACTTTCATCATTTGCATTCTGAGATTTTCATACTGAATTCTGAGGGTTTGAAGTTTTGCTCAT